>CM050164.1:33839713-33972213 GCA_027410445.1 Discoglossus pictus
ATCTCAGCCCTTCTCACCTTATCTCAGCCCTTCTCACCTTATCTCAGCCCTTCTCAACTCATATCATCCCTTCTCATATTATCACAGCCTTTCCCCTCCTCTCAACCATTCTCACGTCATCTCAGCCCTTCTCACCTTATTGCATACCCTTTCACCTCATCGCAGACCCTTTCACCTCATCTCAGACCCTTTCACCTCATCTCAGACCCTTTTACCTCATCTCAGACCTTTTCACCTCATCTCAGACCTTTTCACCTCATCTCAGACTTTCTCACCTCATCTCAGACTTTCTCACCTAATTTCAGCCCTTCTTACCTTATCTCAGCTTTTCTCACCTTATCTTAGACCTTCTCACCTTATCTTAGACCTTTTCTCAGCCCTTCTCACCTTATCTCAGCCCTTCTCACCTCATGTCAGCCCTTCTCACCTCATATCAGCCCTTCTCACCTCATCTCAGCCCTTCTTACCTTATGCCAGACCTTCTCACCTTATCCCAGCCCTTCTCAACTCATATAATCCCTTCTCACATTATCACAGCCTTTCTCACCTTCTCTCAACAATTCTCACCTCATTTCAGCCCTTCTTACCTCATCTTGGACCTTTTCACCTCATCTCAGTCCTTCTTACCTTAACCTCAGCCCTTCTCACCTAATCCCAGCCCTTCTCACCTAATCCCAGCCCTTCTCACCTAATCCCAGCCCTTCTCACCTAATCCCAGCCCTTCTCACCTAATCCCAGCCTTTCTCGCCTCATCTCAGTCCTTCTTACCTTAACTTCAGCCCTTCTCACCTTAACCTCAGCCATTCTCACCTAATCCCAGCCCTTCTCACCTAATACCAGCCTTTCTCACCTCATCCCAGCCCTTCCCACCTTTTCTCAGCCCTTCTCACCTTATCCCAGCCTTTCTCACCTCATCCCAGCCCTTCCCACCTTTTCTCAGCCCTTCTCACCTTATCCCAGCCTTTTTCACCTCACCCCAGCCCTTCCCACCTTTTCTCAGTCCTTCTCACCTTATCCCAGCCTTTCTCACCTCATCCCAGCCCTTCCCACCTTTTCTCAGCCCTTCTCACCTTATCCCAGCCTTTCTCACCTCATCCCAGCCCTTCCCACCTTTTCTCAGCCCTTCTCACCTTATCCCAGCCTTTCTCACCTAATCCCAGCCCTTCTCACCTTATCCCAGCCTTTCTCACCTCATCCCAGCCCTTCCCACCTTCTCTGAGCCCTTCTCACCTTATCCCAGCCTTTCTCACCTCACCCCAGCCCTTCCCACCTTTTCTCAGTCCTTCTCGCCTAATCTCAGCCCTTCTCATCTTAGACCTTTAACCACATCACTTTATAACTTCCTTTGATGCATATACCAACTTAATATGTCATGGTATGAGTAGGTGTAATAGTGAGTGTGTTTCTTTCCAGGAACCTTCACTTTATTTATTAACCCTATCACTAGCAAAGGTGCCAGCAATGTATTGCAAAGCAGTAGGCAGGCTTTTTATATAACTTATTAGCAATAATTTCAATATTTGAATGTAGGTTTTAAAATATGCATTTGAACTTGTCAGGGAGATCAGCTTTTCTCTACCCCTATCAGATCTCCAGGAGGTGGGAAGACAGTCCTGATAGGATTCTCTACCTCCTTCACTACAGGCCTCACTAGTAGAAATTGTAGTTGATCAGCATGGTGGGTACCATAACAGCATAATTGCATATAAAAGGTAATAAATGAGAGGCTATATTCTTTTTACATTACAAATATGTTAACTGTTTTTAAGGGTTGTTTTTCCAAGTAGGATACTTTAAATATTTGACTGCAGTGGTCCTTTAAGTGTTTTTCTTTGCATTTACCTCTGTAAAAATAATTGGTGACTTAAATAAACAGGGTAAAGACAGAAAAAAAATGTAGTGTCTGGACAAGATAAGACAAACAGACATATGCCTCAGCTCGCTGCTCCACCCAGACCGAAAAAGGGTTTCCAATAATTCAAACCGGCACAGTCTGATGTGCACAGACAGTCTGCAGGCTTCTGCCCAAGAAGCTGACGGTTGGCTGGTACATCCTCGCATGATTTATGTTGTGTGTGTGTGTGTGTTAAGCCTTAAATTGTTGAGTCTCTGGCTGGCTGCAGTGGTATTGCTGGATGGTAGGTGCATGTTTTCGGCTGGCTCCCCTGTCTTGGAATCTGTTCCAATCTCACACCTGTCTGAGACAATGGAGGTCTTGTTAAGAACATCTCAAGTTAAGGCAGACTCTCCTGGATTTTGTTTTCACATGTGAGGATTAAGAAAGTTAAGTTTTAGTAAATGCTAAAATATGAAAGCTGTATTCCTTATAAGCATTAGTGTTAATCCTCTTAATCTGGAATGGGTGGTCTTCTCCCACACAGGTCTGACCTAGTGGACATTACTTACTATGGCGTTGTAATGTATATGTTCAGTTATAACTACTACTAAAACAAAAAGATAGATACATTAATGGATGGATAGATGGATGGATGGATAAATAGATGGATGGATGGATAAATAGATGGATAAATGGATGGGTAGGTGGATGGATAGGTAGATGGATAGATATATAGATGGATGGATGGATGGATAAATAGATGGATGGATGGATGGATGCATAAATAGATGGATGGATGGATAAATGGATGGATGGATGGATAAATTGATGGATAAATGGATGGATAGGTAGGTGGATGGATAGGTAGATGAATGGATGGATAAATAGATGGATGGATGGATAAATAAATTGATGGATGGATGGATAAATGGATAAATAGATAGATGGATGGATAGGTAGATAGACATATGGATGGATAAATGAATGAATGGATGGATAAATGGATGGATGGATGGATAAATAGATGGATGGATAAATAGATAGATTGATGGATGGATGGATGGATGGATGGATAGGTAGGGGGATGGGTAGGTAGATGGATGGATGGATAAATAAATAGATGGATGGATGGATGAATCAATAGATGGATGGATGAATAGGTAGATAGATGAATGGATGGATAAATAGATGGATGGATGAATGGATAAATAACTAGATGGATAAGTAGATGGATGGATGGATAGGTAGATAGATAGATAGATAGATAGATAGATAGATAGATAGATAGATAGATAGATAGATAGATAGATAAATAGTGTGACATTTTCCCTTGCTAGAAAATGTCATCTCATCTGAGAGGGACACATATATTAAGTCAGTGGTTCCCAAACCCCACCTCTAGACCCACCAGACAGGCCATGATTTAGGTCAAACACTGTGTGAACAAAGGTGAGGCAACTAGTATTCATCAGGCTGTGGGGCTCCATTTGCTTCACCTGTGCATTCACACATACTTTGACCTAAGTCATGACCTGTCTGGTGGGTCTTGAGGAGGGATTTGGGAACCACTGCATTAATGTATGAAACTTGCAAAAGTCTTGGAGATGTCTCATCTTCTTAAATTTACCCCATATGATAACATGGAACTGAAGAGGATCTCCAAGAATTCTCCTAGTGTCAGACCTTTTCTAGCCAACTACTTCAGAATACATCAATTTAAATATAGCGAATAACCTGTAATTAAGGCACCTTAAGAAAGTCATAATATACATAAGCTGTTTTAGTTAATGGCAATGACCAAAATTCACTAAGCATTGCATGGGCTGAGATGCTTTATATTGGAAAATTGCTATTGCAGCTTCAAAAAACCACATTGCAGCCCCATGAAGCTTGGTAAATTGTGGCCCATGTGCTTTTTGTTTTGTAATGAAGGAGTTAATATTTCAGAACATTTGCCAAAATATTCATTATTTGAGGTACACTCATTTGCATTTCTCATTAAACACCTGCACCTGCATCCCTACACGATCAAGATGGTTTCCCCATGGTGGTTTTATTTTTTAGGTTTCCCCACAATTCCTTTTATAAAGGGGATGTGAGCAGTGTCTGAAACAAAAAATGTGCTGGACTCTGTCTCACGCAAGCCGGATGTAGAAAGAAGAACAAAGATTTGTAACAGAAAATCTTTTGTAACACAGAAAAAAGGAAGTGGGAGTATTTATGGCAACATGAGTCCTCGCAAAAACATGATTATATCTTGGGGTCATTTTAGGAAAAAAATATCATGTTCCTTGCATTTTTGCACAATGCACTCTTGGGTGGTATATATATATATATATATATATATATATATATATATATATATATATATATATATATATATATAAGGGGCATGCAGATGTGCTTACAATTTACTTTCAAATAATTATGTCAGATTAGGGTCCTGAAATGCTGTTGGATTTGTAGATATAATGCCATTTAATAGGATTGCAGATTTATCTGTAGGGATTGAGTAGGTGCCTAGGGAGCCTCACTTGCATGGGCATCTGCCTGGCATGTTGCATGCTGCAGCTTTGCATAAATAGGACATAGCTGGTAATGGATCTTTAAAGGGACATAGAAGAATCCAGGATTCACTAACAATATAATATACCTATGTATCTTTATTGTATTAAGAAGTGCCTATTCTTCTGCCTTAAAACTTACAAGCAGTTCCTCCCTGTTTTTTCCCCTCTGCAGCTCATGAAGACAATGCACTTCTAAGTACACAATGTACACTGTCTCATAGCAACCAGTCAGTGACAATATTCCGCAACATGCTGCTAATTTTAAACACTGTACTTCACAGTCTGTATATTCATGCGCTGCAGACCCTTGAATAATGTTATCACAGTTGTTCTCCAACAAGCTTAAGAATTCTCACTTAAGATGTTTTGATCCTTTTTTCGGATAAGAATATCCCATCACATATCCCGAGCTTACAACACACACTTGGCTAGACAGGTGTTAAAATTGTGACTTATTAAAGAATCCCATTTATTTCATGCTGTATATTCCCAGCCCTCCATCTTCAGAACTTAAAAAGAAAATTAAACAGCAATTTACAAGATATATCAATACCACATTCAAAGGCAGTTTAAACAATATGACTTTTCTTTATTCATATGAAGAAGACCTTACATCACCTTGCAAATCAAAGCTGTGCCCTGGAGGGAGGTTTCACGCTGCTTTGCGTGGTATCATTTTTCCACAAGGTGACCTCATCTGTTCAAGTATGAAGGTTGCATTTGATATATCTCTGTAAATCAGTAAAATGAGCCAGCACATCTTTAGATCATCACAAGTCTCCCTTTTTCCAGAAATACTTTTAATTTCTTATCTTCTGTGGTAAAATGTAAAATATCCCAGAATGCTCCTGTGCACATTTATGGTCAGCCATCTTTTGGATGCCCCGGGTTGTTAGTTTATATATATTTTCTTCTCAGTACTGAGAGATGAGGAGTATATCTTATCTTCAAAGACCTGTCACACACTAACAATGACTTGTCTTGTTAACTGTATGATTAATCTTATGCTGTTTAATTAACTTACAAGCCTCTCCACAAAAAAACAAAATGGCCACCCAAGTTCAGGTAATTGTCTTTTATAAAAGGCATAATGTTCCCTAAGATATTGCATTGTTGACCTAATTAACAGTTTGATACATGGAATCACCTACTGGCAGAACAGGCAAATAGAAATACTGTAAGGGGAAGAAGAGAAAACAATATAAAAAGAATAGTTAATAAAGAAAAAAACACGAGGTGATTCTGAAAAACTAAGGATCACATAATGTACTAGGCCATAACAAATATTTGAAAATTGGCAGACTAGATAGTTCTATCAGTCTGTCTATCTCTTTATCTATTTCTATATCTTTGCCCATATCTATCTATCTATCTATCTATATGTCTATCTATCTATCTATCTATCTATCTATCTATCTATCTATCTATCTATCTATCTATCTATCTATCTATCTATCTGTCTCTGTGCATATCTATCTATCTGTCTGTATGTCTATCTATCTATCTATCTATCTATCTATCTATCTATCTATATGTCTGTCTATCTATCTGTCTGTTTATCTATCTGTCTGTCTATCTATCTGTCTATCTATCTGTCTATCTGTCTATCTATCTATCTATCTATCTATCTATCTATCTATCTATCTGTCTCTGTGCATATCTATCTGTCTGTATGTCTATCTATCTATCTATCTATCTATCTATCTGTCTGTCTGTATGTCTATATCTATCTATCTATCTGTCTGTATGTCTATATCTATCTATCTGTCTGTCTGTATGTCTATATCTATCTATCTATCTATCTATCCATCTGTCTGTCTGTCTGTGTATCTGTCGTTGTGCATATCTATCTGTCTATCTATCTATCTATCTATCTATCTATCTATCTATCTGTCTGTCTGTCTGTATGTCTATATCTATCTATCTATCTATCTATCTATCTATCTATCTATCTATCTATCTATCTGTCTCTGTGCATATCTATCTATCTGTCTGTATGTCTATCTATCTGTCTGTATGTCTATCTATCTATCTATCTATCTATATGTCTGTCTATCTATCTGTCTGTCTATCTATCTGTCTATCTATCTATCTATCTATCTATCTATCTATCTATCTATCTATCTGTCTCTGTGCATATCTATCTGTCTGTATGTCTATCTATCTATCTATCTATCTATCTATCTATCTATCTATCTATCTATCTATCTATCTTATATGTCTGTCTATCTATCTATCTATCTATCTATCTATCTATCTAAGTATCTATATGTCTATCTATATATCTATCTATATATCTATCTATCTATATCTGTGCATATCTATCTGTCTATCTATATCTGTGCAAATCTATCTCTATCTATCTATCTATCTACCTATCCATCCATCCATCCATCTATTTATCTATCTATCTATCTATCTATCTATCTATCTATCTATCTATCTATCTATCTATCTATCTATCTATCTATCTATCTATCTATATGTCTATCAATCTAACTGTCTGTCTCTGTGCATATCTATCTCTTTATATGTCTGTCTATCTATCTATCTATCTATCTATCTCTGACTAGCTATCTATCTCACTATCTCTGTTTATCTATCTATCTCTCTATCTATCTATCTATCTATCTATCTATCTATCTATTGCTCTATCTATCTATCTATCTATCTATCTATCTATCTACAATCACTCTTTGACAATTAACCACTGGTCACAAAGCTAATCACCACATTCCAATTCCAAACAACGAATCTTCAGTTCCTGTGAACTCCACGTGGAATGAGCAATAATACCCATGTATCTTTTATTGTCTTGTGGCTGATTTTACTTATCTGCCACTCCTTTGTGTATACACTTAATATAAGACCACAGACAACATTTTCTGCAAATAAAACCACGTTTTTGACACTGATTTTTTTAAATGCAAATTCTCACCGTTTTTAGATGTTTAAAAATATCACTAATCTAATGTCAGATTGTGCCGCCCACCGAGAAATAGTTTGTTAGTATTTGCAGTAGGTGTATATGGAGATACTCATCACCACTATACATTGCTGTAACTTCTTGAAGAGCTCTGCTTCTTTCAATAGTACTAATTACCAGAATGGGTAGGGCAGGAAGTGCCCTGTGTGCCAGCGCCTGAGTGGGGCAGTCACATCGTTATGACTAATGTAAGATGCCCTCAAACAGTATTCTTAGTCAGCCCTCTGTCACCAACTGTCTCTAATGCCGATCCTCACTAGACAGCCTGACGAGTGCTGGATATTTGGAGCTGCTAAAAGTCATTTGATCACTTTTTTAATGAAGCGCTTTTCCAGGAGTTACGGTACATGTGTAATAGCTGTCAGGACAGTCTATGTGTTTATGCTTAATTAGTCATTTAAGGTAATATTCAATAAGTATATAGTGCCCTCACACACCATTTAAGGTATGGATTTTACTAGTTATATAAATGTGCATCTATTTACTTTTATATAATTAAGAAGGGCTTATACGCTCTGTTTTTACTAAAATCAAACAAATAGTTCCTGTATGGGTCTGCTCACTCCAGCATATGCAGACAAAGACGCTATAGGCCTGAATGTGCATAGTAGTGTACTAGCCTATCTGCAACACTGCTGAGAAGTGGTCCCTGATAGGCTAGGACATACGTTTTCTCCCCATCGTTATCTATATAATTTTTAAGAGCATATGAATTAATTAAATTAAGGGAAATAACACTTAATTAGTGAATACAGTGATGATGACCCAATAAGTAAAATTATCAGTTGTTCTAAATTCACAGATACCGGTTTACATTTCTTCAGTGCCTAACACCCAAATATACAACAATCCACAAGAAAAAAAAAGGAAATAAAATATAACTTTTACTAATTATGATTACAGTTATTTATTATATACGTCGCTCAAAAAGCTGTGTAGCTGGTCTCATAATTAATTAGTTTATTGGTTTGTACTTAATAATTAGCAGAATAAATATGCAATAATAAGTATGTATGGACCTAGATATCCACTCATGTGATCAAAATGGACTGGGCAAGAATTTGGGGTACGTAATTAGTGCAACCTTCCAGGAAGGAGGAACCCTTTGAGGGTCATAGTCAGCCTCTTATTATTGTATATCTATTCTGATAATTATTAAGTACAAACCAATGAACTCATTAAATTATTTTAATCATAATTTATAAAAGTTATATTTTATTTCTTTGTTAATTGTTGTTCGAAGTTACAACCTTGAAATATATAAATTATTATTAAGTACAAACCAATGAACTCATTAAATGATTTTAATCATAATTTATAAAAGTTATATTTTATTTCTTTGTTAATTGTTGTTCTAAGTTACAACCTTGAAATATATAAATTATTATTAAGTACCAACCAATGAACTCATTAAATGATTTTAATCATAATTTATAAAAGTTATATTTTATTTCTTTGTTAATTGTTGTTTGAAGTTACAACCTTACAACCTTGAAATATATAAATTATTATTAAGTACAAACCAATGAACTCATTAAATGATTTTAATCCTAATTTATAAAAGTTATATTTTATTTCTTTGTTAATTGTTGTTCGAAGTTACAACCTTACAACCTTGAAATATATAAATTATTTGTATGTTTTACTAAGTGTATTGAATGATAAAAGATCAATTTAATTAATAAACATTTCTGATACTTTCTTTCCATCTTAAAAGCATTTCCATTGCCTCGTTTTTTAATCTATCTTTAAAATCCTATATTTTAACCTGGAGTGGAAAATTCCTGGGAGCCCGGGCTTGTGTCTTGCTCCTCCTAAGTGTTTATTAAGCTCACACTGCATCATATGAGTACACATCCTGCCTGGTGAGGGGGGTTGTGTACTTTTATCCACCCTTGATTGAAATGTAGGTATAAAATTATTTTAGGATTTGTTGAAACCTATTAGACGACCAGTTGGAAAAAACATAGGTTAGAAATTATACATTTAATAATCAAGTTTTGGAGATGAGCATTGGTATTTAATGTATTTAAAGGGGAATTAAACTCACGTATTTGTTTGAAGTGCTGCAATTTTCTTATAATAAAAACTGCAAAGAGGATACAGTCAAAAAATACAACTATTTGGGATAATGACCCATTTCTTCAATAGATAAAAAATAACTTTTAATAGTATTATTATTATTAAAAGCAATAAAAAAAATAATTAAAATACCGTATTGGTCCGAATATAAGCCGCACCCGTAAAGTTCAAGGGGAAAAAATAGAAAAAAGATAGTACTCAAATATAAGCCGCAGCCGTAAAATTGGAGAGAAAAAGACTCTCAAAGTGATCAGCCATTGCAAGAAACAGTTTTTTTTGCAGGTTACAGGCTTTACAGGATGTTAGAATCACTAAAACCGGAAATCGCTATTCAATACCGCAGTCTAAAGCACGAAAATCGGCAACCTTAACTCGCAATCGCGCAAATCGGCAGTACTTTTGCATTCGCGAATAGAAGTCGCACGCGTTACAAGCAAAGTTCGCAAATCGGCAATGATTTTTTGACGCGAGCTCAAAAAACGGAAAAAAGGTGCAGCTTATATTCGGACCAAAACGGTAAATTATAAAAATATTATCAATATTTAAAATCCGAACAATTAGAAATTCTTCGAAGTGAAGATAAAGTATTAATAACAATATGGAAAAAATGGATCATTACCAAGTTCTTCCTTATTTTTTTTGGCTATATACGCTTGTCTAGTATATTAATTTTCATAAAATACTGTAAAAATGCAATATTGCGGTACTGTCCGTTCTGAATTTACTATATTTTGGCTGTCACTCCGCTCCAAGAGACCGGTCTTCTTATCAGTAACCAATTACCTTATTATTGACAAATGGCTTCCATATGGTTTCAGTGTGTGAAAAGCCAGGCTTTATTTATATGCATATGCTATAAAGAAGCAAAAGGAAGCCATTAATCCATTCATAAGTTAATTTGGTACTGATAACAAGACCACTCTATTGGGATGATCTCTTCAGCAAAGCAGTTTTTTGATTACTAAATTAATAATAGTGACTGTATCCGAAGTGAGTCACTGATAGCCAACGCGCCGTATGTTTAATGACATTATTCAGTTGGGAGTCTGGCCGTTACTTGGTGCTTTTTGAAAGAGGGTCTGACATCAGTTTGTTTGCTCGGTGCGGGAGACGGTTTATATTTCAGATTACGTGCCATCCCGTCGGGACAACGCACAGCTGAAATCTGAAGACCCCAAAGCACTATAAAACTCCCCGCCGGCGCGTTCTGCATCTGGGGCTATTGCACTAGGAGGAATGTGAGATGCCATATTGGAAATGCAAAATATTGCAACAAGAAATGCAAACATTTAGGACACTGCTTAGTTTGTATTTCTTACAGTTGTGTTAGTTGCATTTAACATGGTAATATTTATGCATCACACATGATTATGGCTGAAACAATCTTCTTTATTAATCTATAACCCATGCAAGAACACCATCAATTTACTATGCACGTCTTTATTGACTAGAATGGGCTTGCACCGCTCCTTAGCTTTAGCAAATTCTTCAAACTGAAGGAGGGGTGGAGCCATGGACGGAACTACTACCACCAGTGCGCCCGATGTAATGCACCAGGGCCCTGCTCCGGAGGGGGGCCCAGTGCTGTCCATTTTTTTCCTTAATTACAATTTTTTTTCAAAATGCCTCTGCCACCACCAACTCTTCCAACACAAAAAAAAAAAATAGCAAAATGTTTTTGGGCATTGGGCCCCTCCACTCACAGAGCTGTGCACTATTTAAGCCAAAAGGGTCACTGCCACCCCACTGCCATTCTAGCAATAAAAACGGATTCTACATTGTTATAGCCATTTCTACCTACAAAAGAAGAATTGTTTGCGCTGCTCGTTTATGCTAATGTTCTAATTAGTTGCTCGTTTATGCTAATGTTCTAATTAGTTGCTAATTTTAATGCATAAATGTTTGCAATATTTAAAAATATATTATGCCCCTGGCAAACCATATTTCTTTAAACTAGTCTTGCAGAATGAAATAGTATACTTATATAACCATATTTTATTATCTTATTTTTACAGCCATATTTATTATTCTTTATATTATTATTATTATTTATCTTTTTAAAAATGTGATGTATTGTTGAAATTTTAGGTTTATGGTGAAATAAATGGATGCCGTCCCAGAACCCTTTGCAGCATACCAATTACCATGTTACCACATATACTACAAATTTAAAATCCTGTTTTATAACACCAAAAACAAGGCATTTATTAAATATATATATATATATATATATATATATATATATATATATATATATATAAGTAAATGTGTTATTATTCTGCAGGCCCCACGTCTTGTGTGCATTTTTACCGAAGGGTGTAAAGTGAAATCATGATCTAATTAATGGATTACCTTAAACTTAATCTGCCATTTGTCACAAGTGTCACATTTATCAATATTTAATAGGGGCTTTTTGCTCCAGACAAGAAGCCTATTATGTTAGTCTGTGTAGGACTTGGAAGGAGGGTGGAAACTTTGTCTTCTGGAAAAAAAAAAAAGATTTGTAAAGCAGCAGGGATTTTCAAATCATTGTGCTGGGATTTGTACTTGTATGAGTAATGGCACCCGGGATGGTGTCCAAAGGTCAGTGTTGCTATTCATCGCCTGCTGAGGATGTCACTGCGTAGTATTGTGCGTGAAGCCTTTATATGCGCAGGCGAAGTGTTTGTGTTATACAATAAGTAGGGTACTTAACACCTTCAGGTAGGTCTTAGCTGCTATTAAAGAAAGTTTTTTTTTTCTAGTCCTCTAGCGACACCTACTGGCAGATTTATTAAATTGGTACTACTAGATCACTAACGTTTAGTGGTGAAGGGCTTGTGTACACTGTGAGCTATACCACCAAGATGGGCAGGTCATAGCAGAGAGGTCAGACAAATTGCTATCTACTGGAGTAGGAACTGGCAAAACACTCCAAGAAAACCATATGGATAAGCACAACCAGAAACACAGACAAATGTGCTGCAGTCCGTATGGTCACCAAGAGTCAGACACGACTGAACAACAATAAATTGGTACTTGGAGCTACCCACAAAAAAGATACATTATTGACAGACCTCTTAATCTCTTAAACCCTTTAGGCAGGGTTATCTATCAATTTGATGTCACCTAAGAGTCCACAGTAGAAGTCCTAATTATGATAGGAGAGTAACATGCTAATAAAATATAAATATGAGCAAGTTATTAAAGTGTCATTTAGTAATAGAAACAGAGTTGTAATGTTTTTTGGCTGTTGCTCAGCTCAAGAAATCTTGCTCTGAGCATCACATTCCCTCGTTACTGTAATTAATGACTTCCTTTTGCATTCTGAAGAATCAGTAGAGTCGGCTGTTCGCAGATTCACACTTCAGAAGTCATGCAAAAGGAAGCAATTAATCCATGGAACCATTCATCAATCATGAGCTAATTAGGCACTGATTAAAAGCCCAATCGGATGGGAGGAGCTCTTGAGCTAAGTGACAATCAAATTGTAGTAAATTCAAGGCTGTTTTAATACATTTTAATAATTTATATTTTTTTAAATAAGTTCCATTTGCGAATATTTATATTTTATTGGTACTATGCAATCCTGTGACCTTTTAATAACTATAAAAATTACAGTGAATACATGTTTTCCTTGTAATTAAACCCTGTATAGCGCTACGGAATATGTTGGTGCGTTACAAATAAAGGATAATAATAATAATAAATAGTTAGAGCAGTACATGTATGTTCTTAATATCATAAAGAACTTACATATACCAGCACATACAGTCTGAAGCAAAAACCGTTGACATCATTTTACTAAATTATTGTATATGAATGTTATTTCTTGGTATAAATACTACACTTGCCGCTACATTTAACACAATTGCTTCTTGCAGTGTTTCACTGATCTTTTCTCTTTGTTGTAGACACAAGACAAGTTCAGACATCACCTCCTTGGTCGTATGATCAGTCTTATCAGTACTTGGGATCCCTTGCTACTCCATCTGTACACCCGGCTACGCCCATCTCGCCCGGCCGTGCTGGGGGCATGTCATCTCTCAGCGCTGAGCTCTCAAGTCGGATTTCAGGTAAGGCCTTCAGCAGACAAGGGAAGGGGTCACACCTACCCAGTGACTAAGCATGAACTCAACCATGTGTAACCATTAATTCATATTAGAATGACAGCAGATATGTAGGGATTACCAGCAAATCCTGTGATAAGTTACTAGCTCAGATGCTAGGGACAGGTTTATTCAAACAACAGATGAGAAATGCACCCGCTGATGTATGTGGGGGTGCCAACTTAGGGCGCAGTCTCTGCTTATATCATTACAGAAGAGGAATCGCCTGAAACATGAGGCAGTACCCGCTCCTAAGATTAAACTAGAACCAAAGTGCTAGGCACGGGTTCTTTGCATTTGAGAAACAGCAAGACCATACGTGTTTCCGCCTTTTTGTTTTCGTCAGTGGCTATGCTACTGATATCCCTAGGCTCAACAAGCAAGTGGTCTATGTCTGGGTTACCATATAACCCTTATAGAAGGCCTAAGTGTTATATGCATTCAAGACAAACAGGTGAGACACACATCTGAGAACAGGAATAAGATTACTATGAACTATAGGATTGTTTGAGGGAAAAAGGCTAAAAAATGTAAATTAAATCAGCTCATCTCAATTTCAGTTCTAGTTGCCTTATATTTATTGTAACTATATTCGGAGGTTCAGTGGGTTATTACTAATGTATATCAGGCAAAAACATTTTAATGATAATCGTGAAGACCTTCTTACAATTTTTGTTTTAAATAAGAATATTCTTTGTATATAATAGAAAACGGTCAGTAAGGAAGTTCAAGATGGGCTGCTTGCTCACACATTGGCCAGTACTTTACACCCAATCGTAGTTTTTACTCCATGTCCAACTATGCGTCGTGTGTACAAACAGCCATAAATAAAAGATTTTTAACTGAAATTGGCTGCATTTGTCCACATTTGATCAATTGTTTTTTTCCCCTAAGATTTAAGATTTTAGAAAGTTCCAGTGCTTAAGATCAGTCCACCGTCATGCAAAATGTAGTGGCGCAATATGTAATAAAGGGTGAGGAGTTATCGATGTCAACGCTTTGTACATATACCCAATAGGAATAGGGATGTTATCTAACACCTCACAATCCTGTACATATTATTATTATTATTATTATTATTTATTTTTAAAGCGCCAGCATATTCTGTAGTGCTATACAGGGGTTAAGTAAAAGAAAAAACAATATTAACACAATGCAAAAGAATTGAAGGAACTGTCTAGGATCTTAAAATCAATGTACATATTGCTTTCCCAAAGCACCTTACAAGATGAAACTTTGCAAACTTACAATCTAACCCATCTTTTTTAATGCATTATAACACTATTTATCAGGTTAGTGTATCTATATAACATATAAACCGACTATACATCAATAATTCTCACAATCAAAGTATTGTTCTTTCCTTCGATTCCAAGACTAGACTTCCCAGGAAATAAAATACTATAAATTCACGTAGAAAAATACACTAAGACACAGTCAGTGCTCAGACAGACGCCACACCTTGTCTGAGCTGCAGATCATACCTGGGGGCTTATTTGTTTTGGGATAATTGTACGGTATAGATCAGCCAAACCATGAGCTGACATGGAGCATTAATTTATGACATGCTGATGATTATGTTAAATAGGGCATTATCTGTAGCCCCATCCAAGCAACTGTTTAATTCATCATATGTTTCAGCAATGATTATTTTTATCTGGTCGTTGCATTATTTTCAGCTAATAACTAATTATTGCGTCGTCTTTGAAATTTCTTGTTATTTTCCACATGAACCATTTGAAGGAGGAGTTGGCGCTCGCTGAAAGCTAAATTATAGACTTGAACATTATACGGTTGTGAACTAACCTTGAGTCTCTTGATCTTATCTTGCAATGTTACTGTAGGCAAAATATTTCATTGTCTAGAGCACATGAAATAGCTGTTGTGTTTCCCAGTTCCTCACTTTGGTTCCTAAACTGAATAATTGCTGAGATATTTCATATGGTTTGTGCTGCATTATTTAGCAAATTATATCAGTGCTAATTTTATTTGACGAGCTAATTAGTAACGGACAAATATAGTGTTCCCCAACACACAATTAGATCCCGTCCACGCCCTTATTACTTAGACTTTGAGTCACAAATTAGCACGTGGAGTTGCACATTAGCATAAATGAGCCGTACAAACAAAGTCATTTAGTGTAGACAAAAATGGCACCAGGCCGCCTTCCTAGCTCTTGCTCCAGAGTTCCAACATGGAACACAAGCAATAATTAAGATTTTGTCTAATGTTTCCAATCGTCTTTTTATTATCAGTGTACCCCAAATAGGAGCAATGACCCAGAAATGCGCAGTCATTATATATTAGCATTTAGAAACGGCGCTTTGCCCGAAAGGCCTATTTGCCCTGTGTGAGATCTGCCTAAAAAGTTTGACTTGGTTTACCATCAGGATATACCAGGCATGCTTGGCTTCCTTTTGCTGTTTTGGTCTCTACCACTTCCTCTAGAAGACTGTTCTCGTTATCTACTACCTCCTCCAAAAAGTAGTAGTAATCTTCCACCTCAACTTTTCATCATGACCTCTTGTTCTTTTAATCCGTGGAATGTAGACTTGTCTGAGTGGGATATCCTGAGGATATTTAAGACTAAGTATTATCAGACACAATCTCTCTGCCTTTCATACACCCTGCACTCTTCTGAAATCCTTGTCTACTAATCACAAACATCATTGTATTGCTGGTTATTGTCGGCTTCTGGAAAAAGGGATTTTTTGTCCGACCCAGAATTGTCATGAATGGAAGTTTCAAGTGTTTGCCGCCTCCACATTCCCAGCTCATCGGCTGATTAATCTGATCTATCACCATATTCAGACTAGTGGGAGTATAAATCCCCTTTTCTCAGACTAAAAAGAAAAACTGGGCTGTTCAGAGTTCAGAAAAAAACAGGAAACAGACATATTTTATTGATACTGAAAAAAATGGCAATGTTATCATAAAAACATTTATAAGCATATTACAGTTTTATCTAGGTCATCTGCATTTGCCTAACAGTAAGGTGGTCCAGTGGTTAGGATTCAATTTCAGTTAGGGAACCACACCACCCTGAAGCCATGTAAGGTTGGGCCTGGTCAGTGCTTAGATTGGAGACCACCTAAGAATACCAGGAAGGAACGGGCAACCCACTCCAGTATCTCTGCCAGGAATACCAAGTGGATCAGCATGGTGTGTTGCAGTCCGTGAGATCATGGAGAGTTGGACACGACTGAACGAAACAAACACTCATCCCAAGCACATATGATATTTACATTTTTTAAATGTACGACTTATTTATAACATTTTAAAGAAGCTTTCTGAGAATAACCTGGCAGGCTGTAACTTCCTGTTTCTGTGCATAAGCACTTCCAGGTCACTAGTTTTAGGCTGGCAGCTTCATCGAAGTATTTTTATGATTTCCTTTTCAAACTCAAATTATACAAAAAGGTTAAGATATTAATAAATGCCAAGGAAGGTTTTTGCTGTAAATATATGTCTTGTCAACTGCTGTAATTGATACATATACCATTTACTGTAATTTCTACATGACTATTTGGCATTTAACTATTTTCTTGGTGGAAAGTGTCTGGGATAAAAATAAACTTCAGAACTTGTTATATGTCGGACATTGAGGTTTAAAGATAAGATCACATCGAAGAATTATTTCTTCCTTCTGGCTACATTGAATAAATATTACAGCTTGCAGTCAACTGAAAATGGACGATTTTACAATAAAATATATAGTAAAACCATAATGTATTCAGGATAATAGAATATCTTTCTTAGCCCAACATGTCGGGGCCTGTTTGGTTGTATTTCAGTTGTAGTGAGGAATGTTTTTATATAAAGAGTTATAAAGAGGTTTACATTTTAAGTATTTCTAATACTGTGTTTTTTTATAGGGCTGATTTATGTAACTGTAGGGATTTTCGACTCTTTTATAAATTAGCCTAAACAATAAAAAGGACTTAATTCTATTTTCTCACATAAGATACAATTACACGGTTTGGTAAATGCATTTTGCAAGTACAAATGCCCTTTAGCCAGTCAACCGCTAGCCACACTGGCAGCTAGCCAGCCTTTCAGGCAACTCGCCAGGCAGACAGCAAATTCGCCATTAAATAATTAGTGCAGTGATGTGGCTGTCATTATGTGAACGTAATTATTAATGGCGGGTTTTGCTCATTGGACAACACTGAAAGTGGGTGGCTAATGAACAAAAACAGTACGCAAGGTGTTGACAAAATATGTTATTTTGTAGAGGTTGCAAAAATTACAAATGGTGGCCATTATATTTGGTTTCCTTGTAAATTTCCAGGACATAATGTTTATATTATCAATAGACAACTTTAGTGCACATACATATCAGTTTATTTAATAACTGATTAGCCATAAATTCAGTTTTGCATGTTCAAAGTGTATTTTATAAATCTAAAGTATTTTTCCTTTTTTTTATAGGAGCTCCTGACCTGACAGCATTTAGTGACCCCCGGGTTGGCATAGATCGTCAGTTCTCTGGTCTTCCTTCAATTTCAGACCCACGTATGCACTATCCAGGGGCATTTACCTACACCCCAACCCCAGTCTCTTCAGGCATAGGAATTGGTATGTCTGCGATGTCCACCGCCACAAGGTACCACACCTACTTACCACCTCCATATCCAGGATCTTCTCAGGCTCAAGGTGGTCCATTTCAGACCAGCTCCCCATCATATCATCTCTACTATGGAACATCTGCTGGATCCTACCAGTTCTCCATGATGTCAGGTGGAGACAGGTCACCTCCTCGCATCCTTCCTCCTTGCACTAATGCTTCCACCGGGTCCACACTCTTGAACCCTAACCTTCCAAACCAAAATGATGTAGTAGAGGCAGAAGGAAGCCACAGCAACTCCCCAACAAACATGGGTACAACACCTCGACTGGAAGAAGCGGTATGGCGACCATACTGAAAAATTTGCAAGTCTTATGAAGTCTACAAGTGAATTCACTTCAGTGGTTTAAGGATATAGAAGAAGATTCCCAGATGGAAACTGTGAACACTTCTGGTCTAGCAATGCTGTGAAATCACAAAAAAACAGAGTGGCGTCTAAAGGATTCAGTGCACTTGGGTTTTTGGTTTCCATCCAAGTGATATAGGTTACTGCACTTCACTGTTTTAATTATATTTTTTGAGATGGGGGAGTAGATGGAACATTTTGCATCTATTGATTTCTGTGTTTCTTGGAAAATGCCCCGAGGAGACGTGAGGGCTTTATAGTTGGAACTTGGAGCTAAATTATTTGAACACTTCATAACTTCCACATTATTGAGCTTGTGATAATTTCTACTGTAACCTAATTTGTAAATTAATCTGGAGCTGAGTTACCATTGGGCGATATAATTGATATCCTCTCCGGAGTCCCTTTTGTACTGGTGGTAACTTTGAATCCAAGAGACATCTTGGACAGGCCTTTCTCAATTCTTGGCACCTTAAACCTGATACTGGCTTCTTTTTTTCTTTTATAGCTTGCATATGTATTTTATCATTTATTTTTAACATAAAATGTACATTTTGTTCGTATTTGTTTTCTATTTCTCAGCAGTAAGTGGGTATTATTAACTGCTGTGCCACAGTGAGGATGTGCAGGTATGGTCCTACCTGTAGTAAGTTTCAGGGCGTTTTCACCTTTTTTTACAAGAATATTGTTTACATTTCTTAGTTTTATAATTGGATGTTGTTTCTTTAATCTTTATTTTACATGAATTGTTTTTACAAAATTACTTGCCGAGCCAGAATAGAGATCATCAACTCCCTGTAAAGCTGGGCTGCCATTTATAGCCATCAGGACACATCAACCGGCCAGCATTTCAGTGGCTACCTTCTTGAACAGATATGAGTTAACTGTGTTAGGTTAGAAATACCCTCAATATCCAAGGTTCTCCGAGGATAAGAATTGGGAACCAATTAGATTCTCCTGAAAATTTTTAATTTCATGGATTTGTTTTAGCCATAGATTTTCATATTCAATATGAGAAATGACTGCATACAGAAGATTTAAAGCCCACTCCCCATATTTTTCTACACAATGTTATCTCAATGTCATAGGAAGCACATAGTAAGAAAAGTATAAAATGTAGAGAGTACATTTTAACCCATCTGTAATACAAGGACTAGAGAAAAGGTTTATGGGATTACCATTAAAAGCAAATTTGGGAAGCCACAAGCAAAATGATCAACATATAAGCAGACCTTACAAAATGTAGCATGTGAGTATAGATATGACTTTAGCCCCATTGTGGAGTGAAATACTGTAAGACGTCCTATTAGGGTATACATTTCTGGACAGTAGAACACCTTGTACTCAGTTGTCACCTCATTGAAAATGAATATTCATGGTAAAAACCATAGTTCGTGTTGGTTTTGAAGGAACAGTGACTGCGAAGGGTCATGTAGAGCTTTAATGGAAATTATTCCAATCTTCTTATAAAGGGAGATGACCCAATGTACATGTTATCTACTGAATTGAAATTGAAACTTCACCTAAACATAAGTCTTATATAAAAAAGTAAACGTATAATTATATGTACAAACATTGTTGCTACAAGATCTCTGTATATTAGCTGGCTTGAGTTGCGGAACAACACACAAAAATGAAAAATGTAATGTCATTGTAGTTTAATTGGCTATTGACTTATCAGCTCAGCTTTCTAAGTGTCCGTGACAGAAATTGAACTTTTATTGGCGTCTTCCAGGCTCCACTGCCAAACTTGGCAGCTCCATAACTTCTAGATAGATAGTTCATCTTCTCTAAGAGTGATCTTTAATATATAAGGAACTTAGGTTTAAGTGGAACTGGCGGTCTAAGGTGTGAAATAAAGTGACACTGGGTCTGGGAGGTGCCATTGAGTACATTACAATTCTTTCAGTCTCCTTTATTCTATACTATCCATCAAATTCATCCATTTATTAATGTAGCAAGCCGTGTTGCACTAACTGCATGGTATTATCCTGTTATGCATAAACTTCCAGCAATTACTGGGTATATTAGCAGATTGGCCACATCATCAGGTGCCCCCAAGTCTAGTCCGATAAATTCTGGTTATGGTTAGTCTTTTTATTACTGCAAAATGTTTTTTTATTAACCATCTTATACTCGGTTTGTCTTTACATTATTTGAAAACCAGTTTGTGTTTTTTTATAATATTTTATCTTTTTTAAAGCTGTAAATTGAGGGAAACTTGTATTTTGCTTTTTGTTCTTTATTTTTTATTTCTTTGTATTCACATTATTTAATTCCATCGCTGTTACCCATCACATATCAATGTGACTGTAAATTCCATGGCACTATTCTGAGGAATTATTAGGGGTGCAGCGGTACTTACATATGAATACAATCTGCTGGTGTCGATATGTCTCAGAATATGTCTCAGAATAAAAAAAGAAAATGTTTATTTAATGTACTTTTAACGTGAAAAAAATATTGCAGGTCAACTCTGAAGAGTATTTGAAAGCAGGACTTCAGATCAGTGTTTGATATAAAAAAAAATTAAAAAATAAATAAAAAGTGTTAAAAAAAATTGCTGCAGGCAGCACAACAGTTGGACTTATTTAAAATCATTGTTTTCTTTTCATTTTTTTATAGTATATATGTATTTGGCTTATTTGAACTCTTCAGATGCAGTGACATTTTGGTTTAAAAAGTATAAGATTGTTTTTTCATATATTCATAGTTTGGTCATCTTCAGAAACATAAGGAAAATGCATATTTTGTGACTTTTAGGGGGGGCAAAGATTTGAACGTATTTTCTATTATTACAAATGTATGCACAATGCAAGAGTTGTCTGGTTCATTTTAGTGTTTGGCAACAAAGAGGTTAATTGCAACCATTTATTAAATGGAGGTTGTCATAAAAAAATTGCTAATATCGACATATTTTAGAATGAAATACATTATTTTTACATCATAATCTTCTTGTATTTTCCGCAGCCATGTTCCTTGTTCAATGCCGCCTGCATCTGCAATGGCTCTATAGGAATTGCCAAAAATACTCAAAAGGAGTATAATTAGGACGTAATGTCTCGGGGTCAGTCAGATGGAAAAAAATTAGAATTGATAGTGTATTTTTCTCTATCAAGGTTTCATAGTGATATATATTAAGTTGCCAGTAGGTGGCACTATTGCTCAATCCCCCCCCCCCCCCCCCCCCCCCCCAAAAAATAAAAAAATATGTCAACCATTTTTTTTAATTTTCTAGTGGAACTAAACATAGTGATAATCTTTTCTAAACTAAAAAAGAATACATGTGAGTAATAAAAAAATATATTTTCTAGTAGTCAAACTACATTTAAATGTAGAAGTTTATGGACACTTGATCGATACCTCAGAATAGCCCCTGACATGTTTATGTGAATTTGCATATTTCACTTTTCTACAGCATTAATATATTTTATTGTAGAAAATGTGTTCGCATTTACTAGTGTTTGAGCATGTTAAATATATCTTGTAATAAATCTATACAAATCAAACAAGCAGTCAAAAGATGACATTCGGCCAACACAGGCTTCATTGCAGGCGCCATCTTGTTTTGCTGTTATGGCAGCCAAAACACTCCCGCACACCACACATCTATTTTCTTTTCACAACAATAAATTGCTCTTTATGATAACTTAATAATTCCCTCTTCACGCGATGATTTGTAAATAGTCTTCAGTCAGTAGGCCCAAAACATCATGGAATTTAAATGGGGCTATTCTGAAGATGGTTGGCAATACATACACACACATATATATATATATATATATTTATATAGCGATCACACACACACATATATGTAATAAAATGGGCACATGCTTAAAGGAAGCCATGTTTAAAATAGTTCTAGATTGCAAGAGCGAAGCTTTTGTGGGTAGATTTGCATATCCCTGCCCAGGCTCCCAAAATGCAGTGCAATAACTGTATTTCTCGGAATTTTGAGCAGGAAAAAGTGTATTAACTTGTTTTAGACATTCAAATATGAACAAAAATGTACTATATATATATATATGTATATATATACACATTTCCAAAGATACCACTTATATTAAACACATATGGTATATCTTCTTATTGCAAATGTAAGATGGCTTCTCAGACATATGAATAGCAAATTATGTATCAATACACACTTGTAAGATATGATTTCCAAAATATTTAATAATTGCATAAAAAAAACTGTATTTTAACCTCTTTGTTGCCTAAAATGATGCTTTCCAAATGTGTTTATTGTAATACAAGATATCCAGACAGCTGCTGAATTACATTTCCATTGGTTTTCTTAAGAAATCATGTTACGTTAAATTATAACGCGCTTGTAAAGAATCTGCAGTGAATTTTATTAAATGTTGCCAAAGGCTTCTGCAACCCTGGAACAAATTCAATCAGATTTTTTTCTTAGCCATTATGAGATTTTCAGTCTAGCTTTTCAACTTTTTCCATTTCATTGATACAAAGAGCATTCTGTTAAGGCGTCTTCTGGCTTTGAGGATGTGCCAATGGCAAAATTGTCTCCAAATGCTTCTTTACTGCAGTTACAAAGCAATATTTACACAAATTACAGGGAATTCCTTGTCTCCATTTAAGAGAATCACTCTGGGCATGTGCAGTTTATACAATGTGTGAGTGTCATGTGACTTACTCTATTTTGTCATATTGACCTGAACATAATTCCTGTATCAATTAATATAATAATAATACAGTTATATGGTTTTTTTGTTTTTCATTCCAGCTTATTTTTTTTTTGAGTCGGGTGCAGAATTTTGACCAACATTTTTGAACCAGTTTAGATGGAACCGTTTAAGCCATTATTTGTTACTCAGGGGAAAATTGGTGGTCTGGTTCAGTCTGAATTTATATAAAAGTCACAAATACTCATTTTCCAAACATTTCTGTTTTTTTTAATATGACCTTTCTTTGAAATATTTAATGGGGTATTTGTAGCATCCCATATACCCATGGATATTTGGGTAAATACTGCATCTTGTGCATTTTATCTGGGTCGGACTGATTTAAATTATCTTTTTTTTTTCTTTGCCATAATAATAGTTGGATTCTTTGTATTTATATAAATGTAAATAGATTTCAAATGCTTCCCAGCACAAGGTCCCTGATGCATTTAATTAAACAGCTTTACAGCATTTTTTCTGTAACATTTGCCTTGTCTTAAAAAACACTGAAGTGAGATTTTGATTTTTTTTTTCAATTTTGTCATTTTTTTTAAATATAAAAAAAATTGTGTTCACTTTTGTATACAGCTTAAGAAGCATGGACATTCTGACCCCTGTCACACTGCAAAGATGTTTTTATATATGGAAAGAGTTAATGTTGTAAAAGGGGTTTGAATATACAGAAAGCTCTGGGCGTGTATTGGATGTTAAAGGTCTGTCATTTACAGTGTCCGAACAAATAAACTTCCAAGCTGAGCATAAAGTGCTGTGTGTTTGTCTGTTGTTTTGTTTAATTAGAAACATTTCTAGAATAAAAAATCCAACAAGAAACCTGTGCATGAGAAGATAGATTGCAACCTCCCGTAACTGTTTCTAAACACCTTGGGCCTCATTCTATTAGCGGCCGTAAATCGGCCGTAAGGCTGCGATTCCTTGCGGGGGTTCAGTTAACTCGCGATTCTATTATACGGCCCCGCAAGGATCTCCTCTTACGGCCGGCCGCATATCTTGGAACCGGCCGTAAGCTGTGAAATATAAAAACTCAAAAATAAATTCAAGCCTGCACTGTACAGCTCTGTAAATGCTAGGGATCATATTGGGGGCATGAGGATTAAAAGTAACCCCCTCTCAAGCTTGCACATCAGCCCAAACTCGAGTTCAAATTAACTGTTTATTTTCCGGATGCGGCGTGGGTGTGTCTGAGGTGCTCCAAGCCCTATGGACTTTTTACATGGATATGTGACGTATATTAAAAATAAAATATTTTACGGATTTGAGTATAGGATAATTATGTGCTATTTTTTCTAACACCTAAAATCCCTTTATAGTCTTCTCAAAGTGCAGGATGGCTTTATTTGAGCTATTTTATGTGCTTAATTGGTGCTAGCGAGACCTCTTTCCTGCAAGTAAGCAGCGGCTCGTTTTTAGCCTTGCAGAGAGGTTTCCCGGAGCAATTGAATTGCAAAACTCTTGCGGCCGTTTTAGATCAAAGGCTTTCCTCCGGCGCGAGCGGCCGCAAGAGATAGCAAGGCACCGGCCGCAAGCCTGCCGGAGCCTCCGGCCGTAAGGGAATAGAATAGCCGAATAGCTTGCGGCCCCGCAACGGCTGCGGCCGCTAATAGAATGAGGCCCCTTGTAAGCACAGTTATAGTAGGTATAAGTGTACATTGTGACAAAGCTGTGATAAAGTGGCGTAAGGAATATAAGTGAACCTTAACTTAACTAGGGGTAGGTAAATTTGGTCCTGGAGAGCCACACACAGGCCTGGATTTGAGGAGTCTTTCTGTGCACAGGTGAATCAATCAGCATGACTGAAGAAGAGATAGACTTGCCTGTACGCCACAGGGATATCCTCAAATCCTCACTCTCCATCCAATGGAAGAACTACAGAATGCAAAATAAAACATTTTGGCCCCCCCAAAGTGTAAAATATTTTTGCGCTGCCCCTAGGTACCTCCCCAAAACCCTCTCTCATAACAGACCCACTTCCTTCACCTCCCAATACCCTTTCCGATAGCTGTTCCACCCGAAGAAACATTTCCATGGCTGCTCCCTTTCTCTTACCTCCGGCCTGCATAAAGCACACATTTATACATATACTATCTCTATATAGCAGCCAGTCAGTCCCTCTTGGCATCCATCCCTAGACAGCACCCAGTCCTTAGGAGCACCTATCTCCTGCTCCACACTGCCACCACTTGGAGCTTCAGTAGAAATGCTCTACAGAAAATAAAATTACACAGAGGAGGGCCCTGGTGCATTGCACCACCTGCACCACTTGTAGCTCCGCCCCTTTATCCAGGTACAAACTTGCCTAATCCTGGACTAAATAAAGTCATATGCCCAATACAGCCCTGAAGGAATAAAAGGCTCAATTAACAACATCTGAAATAATTGCTGGAGAAGCTCTATTTAGGATTCAGGTGTAGCTGGGCCAGTGAGAGACAGGAAAAGTGGCTGATGTAGTAAATGGATCTCAGACTCTTTGTGGCTGAAAGAATCCAGACGAGGAAGGTTTGCTCCAGAAATCACACTTGCCAACAGTATGGCTGAGACAAGCTGAACCAGCAGAGTAAAAGAGGCATCCCAGCTGGAGACTGATAGAACCACTGGAAGTAAAGGTGCCTGTGAGAATTGCAGGCAAAAAGCTGAATGATTAAGGGTCCCTGGGTGCAGCATTTGGGGAGCAGGGTAGGCCAGTGCTCCACTCATTTTAATTGCAACAAGTACAAGCTAGAGTTTGGAGCCAAGTGGTTCGTATAGGAACTTTTACAGCTCCATAAAGGACACTAAGTGACTGTATTTGGCTGCTATGATTTTACCTGTAAAGATAAGATGCACAGGTCCAGATTGGGTATTCCTGTAATCAGATTGTTTATTTAGATTTTTTGAGAAAATGCCTGTGCCTACTGTTAGTCTCACTTATATAAAGCCTCTTCATAGATACACAGGGCCAAACAAGGACTTGTGAGGGTCATCTCATCATACCGTAAAAATTTAATTCAAGAAAAAAAACACCTGATCAATAGAGCCCAGGAGTCACTACCTATCCAACTGCCCAACAAATACATACAAACCCCATTAACCATTATAATGTATGTGAAATCATTCTGAATCCCTGCAATTAAATTATATGTAAAATAATCATATGTTTTGTGTCTGAATTACAATGTTCATTTGCAAGAATAATAAACCTCATCTGTGGTCAATCTGTGTGTGTTTGGTAAAGTCTGTACAATTAGTGCAGCTAACAGTTCAGTGTTGCAGAGTAAAATACTCAAAGAGATAATAATATACAAGCAGAAAAATAATGCAATTCTGGACTACTAAGAAATTAGAAATTGACAATATACATGATAAGTAAAAAAAATATCAAGACCATGAAGAAATAGTGTGAAGCAACTGGATCCCAAGGGACAAGAGGCTGACACAGAAACCTAACTAACCACTAACACTGTAGAAAAATCCTATAATGAAATTGTACTAAAAATAAATATTAAAAAAGAGGAAGAGGAGCAAAAAAGGATCTGCATAGTTTACTGTTTATCTAATACGTTTATTCTTATTCTGTTGTAGGTCTACAAGTAGTGCTACCCATGCTGTGTTAACTGTGAAACCATAATGTTATGTGATAAAGTGCATAATATGTATATCTGATCTATGACCTCACAATAATGCATATGGATGGTACTTTTAAGAAGAGCACTATACAATAGCAATAGTCATTTACAATTAGATAGTACATTATGTCAAAAGATTTGAATATCATAATTTTATGAATTTGATCAATATTTACTACAAATCAAGCAGTACTAAAACTCCCAGGCGAAACAGGGCTTGATTCATCAAAGGGAGACCAGACAGGGCTTCCCTCTATCCTCTTTGCTCTAGCCGTTGAAGCTTTAGCCCAGGCCATTAGATCAAACCTTGAAGTGTATTATTTGTGGATGATGTCCTCTGCACTTTGACAGATCACAGCACCTTGGTCCCTGCCCTCTCCCACTTATTAGGATTATTTAGCAAATTCTCTGGGCATTCATATCAATATAGATAAGACGGAAGCCCTAAATATCTCCTACTTTTTACAACAACACTTTCATTTTAACTGGCCTTCCAACCACCTTAAATATTTATGTGTTAATCTCACCCGCAACACTGCAAACCTGCACAAATCCAACTACAAAACATTAACCCAAAATGTATTGTCATGCGCAAAATACCCTATCTCCTGGTCAGAATGTATCCACTCTTTTAAAATAATCTCCTTCCTCTAGGAAAACCTTCATCAAATTGGTTTACCAGGTTATACCTCTTTGCCCCTCTTACAAAAGGTATTTTGGGTATTCTATAAGATACTTTCAATTATTTTTACGCCACCTCCATCCCCAAAATATATTCAGAAATGGGAAGAAGATCTAAGTTGCAGCTGAGATACAGAGACCTGGCAAAACCCCTGGCGAAACCTAACCAGAGGATCTCTTTGTAGTAATATTTTGGAGACCTCCATTAAAGTCCTTCATAGGACGTATATATCACCCCTGATAAACTATTTAGACGGAAACGTTCCCCTGATCCTAATTGCTTTAGAGATTGCCAGGTCCATGGAACCTTTTTCTATACTTGGTGGTCCTGCCCCAAGGTACAACGCCATTGGAACAAAGTTTTCCATCTAGCCTCCGCCATATTTGAGACACCTGTCATGGCTAAAGCAGACATAGGCCTTTTAGGGCACTTTGTTCCTTTACTAACAAAATGTCTCATCTAATACGCAAAGAGGTACATAGCCAGACAATGGAAATCTCCCACTCTTACTCTACAATCGCTTATCAGTAAGATGAATTACATTGCTGTAAATGAAAGGCTAACCCATTTAATGGAGGACCTTATGCCTAAATTCTTCCAGATCTGGAATCCCTTGATTAATTCCCCTTATAGTCCTCCTATAACATGAAACCTTCTTGTTTAACACTATGCTTTTTTTGCTAATCTCTACACTGGAGGTGCAGACTGGAGGCGGCCGGACAGGTAATGGACCCAAGCCGATAACATACAGGATTTGAACTTGGACACCTTTGGGGCAAAAATGTGATTTTGAATTTTATTTTGTTGTGTATTCAACAGTGTTTTATTGAAATGCTTTTAACTCATTTAGAGTTATATTATATTATTCCAGTAATACCTTTTTTCATATCACCCTTTGCACCAATAATGTGCGTTTATCTTGTGTCTTCCTGTCACTATTCTTTTGGATGGAAGCACATGATATATCACTATATGATTTATATGGATCGATAAAGAGAATTTAAATCCGTCTTTGTTATCGTGACCATAACTGGAGATTAACAAACATATGAGGGGAAAAGTGATCAACACAAATATTTATTGATCCTGTCATCGAATGTTTGAAAAAATATAGACCTATGTGAATTGTGTTCACAAATCAGATGTAGATATGTAGATCAACACGCTGTAATGTTCTTTTTCAGAGCCACCTTAAACAGAACAAAAAGAAAAAGATAAAATAATAAGCCATAAAACACTATCTCCGCGCAATCTTGCTTTTAAGGGCCCTAGAACCTCACCACCTGTAAGTCTCATGGTCAACGATTAGCAGGCCCCTCTTGGGGTCCAAGGCCAAGTAGAACAGTTGATAGGACTGGTGTGGGCCATGAAGAGCTTCATTTGGGGGACCTGTTCTCTGTGGTAGTGGATGTTGAGGCTGCACAGTTTTTTGGTGTGTTTTCCACCAGTGTTGCCACCAGGGAGCGCCCAAACCGTAGGATCTCCATTCGAAAATCCCTGCTTTGGAGAGGGGTCAAGCTGGCAGGGGAGGGAACCACCCATGAATTCTACTTATGGATCACCCCTATGATGCCCACATTAAAGTAGGGGACGGTGGTGCTGCTGAGGGGGCTGAGAGGGCACACTACACAAAAAAAAATTAAATTCATATCATAATACATATATATGTGTAAAAGTTGTGTAAATGTTGATGAATGTACAATTTGCACCTGAACCTTGTAACTTTCTGGGCTCCATGTCACTAGTGTAGGACCTGGGGGGATTTTTCACTGTGTGTATGCATGCGTATAGAAGCTGTTAAGTGTTCTGTCAATCAAGTGAGCCATACCCCCCCAGAATTATTTGGGTTCCTACACCCCTGCTCCATGTAGTAATTTTAATGACATTCTTTAATGTGATTGGTGTTGCTATAAGGGCTGCTGTATTGGCTCTGACTCTCATTCTCCAGCATTACGAGTGCACATAAGATCTAAACCCTTATGTGCAGAACCCCACAGGCTACATACTCATAAGTATTATCTTACGGGGTTAATGTAATATCTCCATAAGAATGCCAGTGCAATCACCCACGGGGCCAAGACTACCCCTTGAGTGAAATGTTATCGAGTAACAGCTTTGGAAACCATGAGCACAAATGGATTTTTAGGGAATTCTCAATTTTATTAGTCTATGTTTGTAAATACAATGTTATTTTTTTTTTCTGCCTGCTCCACTTTCTCCATTTGTTATTGAAAATTAAGTAAGCGAGATTCTTTATCTCATTGGAGTCTCAGCATAACTTTTAGTATTTGACACTGACACTTTCCCAAGCACAGCATAGAAGCAGGCAACACTGCAATCTCTGCTCCTCCCTTACTCTTCACCAAATTATCAAGGATGCCTCCAGGCTCCAATTTTTATTTAAAAATAACATTTACATTTTTCTGTCCATTGAGGGCTCGCCCTCTGCCAGCCAATAAGTTTCAACAGGTTTTACTTAATACTTTTTTCAAGCAAAAAAATAACTTTTGTAATGTTTAAAAAATGCTCTTTTAAATGCTTGAAAAAAACATTTGTGTTCCATCATGTTCTTTGGAAAACCTTTTCATAATGTAACATCCCACCATTTAACGTACTGTATGAAACACTTTTTAATGTTATAAAGACAAACCTCAAAAGCATTAGGACTAACTACAGAAGGCTCAATATTATTATTATTATTATTATTATTATTATGCTTTATTTGTAACATACCAACATATTCTGTAGCGCTATCCTGTCTTCTCATGATATGTACAAAATATTTGGGCTTTAGCCTCATGGTCATACCATCCAGTGAACAGATTGGCTGGTCTCTTTGGACACTATCAACGTCACACATAATGTGCCTTGCTTTACCATTCCACCTGTTTTATCTCTATTTATGATCCAATCCCCTCCTTTCCTACCCATTCCCTTATTTCCTCTCCCTTTACTCAGCCCTATCATGATAAAAAAAGGACATGAAAGGCATATCTAAGTTTAATGGATTAAAACATTTCTGCAATCCTTAGGCAAAAAGCAGCTTTTGTGCATGCAGTACATCTCATAAAACATTTTATTTTTTATTAATATCTAAAAATTCCTCTGATGATTATGTTGACACCCCCACGGGTGTCTACACGGTCCCCTGATCCCCACCCAATCAGCATGCAGCATAAGGGGATCAATTTTAACCCATTATTAACCTGCTGTTTCTTCCTCAGCCAATAAGAGAGCAGTGATGTCAGCCCCCAAGTCATTGCTGGGATATGACTCCCTGCTGTTTCCTGTCTGTGCTGTGTGCTGTGGCCATAGCACCTAACATTGTGCCACACTACATATCCCAGGCTGCTTCGCATCACAAATAGGAACCCCAGAGTTTAATTCAAAATTTTAAGCTAACCTGATTGGCCAAAACAAATTATGCTAACTTAGCCTGGGTTTGGAGGGGGTGTTAACTCTGATTTTCAACTGTCAGAAATTACAAGACATTTTGGTATTTTCAAGGTGTTTAAATGTTTATTTTGGTATTTTTTCATGCAAATAATGTTTTCATACACTATTAATTCTCCTCTATCAGATGCACTCATAATCCCGGAAATGTAGATAAGCCTTTAAGCAAAGCTTACATACATTTGCTTTATTACTTATATTACAATGAAAACAGCTCAAGCACTTTTGTATTACATTATTTTCCTTTAACAAAATGTTTGTACTGTTGTATACTGTATACAGATTTGCTAAAAGTTGTAAAGTTTTATCGTAAATCAAAATAAAACATTAAAAAAACACAAGACTTGGGAAGGTACAAAATAATAAATAATTTTAAAAGTACTACATGAGCCAATAAAAAGATTGCACCTAAAAAGCCATTTAAACAGTTACAAATAACCTAAATCACAAAAACCACAAAACTATAATTCTAGAGGCAGAAGATTATAGATTACGATCATGTTGCCTTTAGCAATATATAACATGAAAAACAAATCTAACAAATTGCAAAATAATTACATTTATAAATAGAATCTTTAAAGAGTTCATATCAGGACATGACTCAAATGCATGATATTAAATCCCATATTTGCATCCCCAAGTATAAGTAAATATAGTGCGAAAACTACATTTATAGCATGTTTATCAGAATAAAAAGTGGACATACATGGAGTTAAAGTGGTGTTAAAAGAGCATTGAAGAATAATATTTATAAATAGAATGATCTTTGCATTTATTATAGGATAAAAACTTACTTTTACTGCTGTCTTACTTTGACTCCACCTCTTTCTGGCTTCCATCTATTTTTTATTTTCATCCCTAATAACATGAACTGTTGGTCGGCCAATCACAGCAATCAGAGTAATCATCCCAGGATGTGTTTTCCCATGATGTCACTGTCTTTCTACATCAGGGGAAACTGTCTCACCTGTGATTTGCTGGAAAAAAAACATCTGAGTGGAAGACAGGTGAGTAGTTGCTATGGGAGGAGAAGCAAGGGAACCATAACCCAGTGTAAGACAACATAAAAGTAAGTTATCAAGCTTTTGCAAGCATGTTTCTCCAGTAAATGCAGTTCACTGATCTAGAGCCAGACATTCGGGAGAGAAAATCAAATGGGCCCTAAGAAGCCCTGCTAATAACAAGTCTGCACAAGGTGATGGTATCTCAGCTGAATTCTTCAAAACCTTGCAAGTAGAGGCTGTTAAGGTAAGGGGGGGGGGGGGGGGGGGGGGACAACAGTGGATATTGGATTGGAAAAGGTTAATTTATGTTCCTCTTCCGAAAAAGGGTAATGCTAAGGGACTTAATATTTCAACCTGTTGCACTCATTTTAAATGCCAGCAAAGTAATGCTCAAGGTCATGCAAGGTCGGCTCCAGCAAATTATGGAACGAGAAATGTCAGATGTACAAGGTGACAAGGGGCAGGAGGGGAAGGAGGTTGGGAGGCACAGGTGCATAAAAAGAAATTTGGACAACACTGTTTTTTACCTTGGGAGGCATCTGTAATAATATATTTACATAGGACCCTGTTGGGAATGGTGTGGTAAATAATCTAAATAAAAATTCTTGTCAACACTGAGTCCTCCCAAAGTAGGGCCCCGGTGCATTTCACCAAATGCACCAGCCGTAGTTCCACCCCTGGTGTCTTATGACACTGGCATAACCCTTCCCTATCGTAATTCCAGAGAAGGGATATGGTATAAATGGCATTGCACTACTGATTGCAGCACATTACACTCAATGTTGGTAAATTCCCTCTGCCATATCATAGACCTCGCTACAGAACTGAAAAGAAACTAACAAAGAGGAAAATATTTCTGTGGCTTATTACAACTAAGAAAAAGTAATAAATCTGGCATTAGATTATGATTTGCTAATAGCAAATTGGGGGCTATATTCAGTTGAGGTTTCGGGCGATCTGGTAGCCCGTAAGTGAGATCACAAGTAAATTTGCGGTTTAATTGGCGTCCGAGTTACAGCCTTAAAAAAAATGGTGATGGGTAAACTCGTAACTTACAGCTTCCCGGAGCCTTTGAGCTTTCACTTTAGTAAAATGGCAAATTGCTGTTCAATTGCTCAATTTCCCCAAGCCCGCAAATGTTTTCACACCCGTAAATGGTAAATGAAGAAGAAATTCCTACGAGTGCTAGAGAGGACCCGCAAGGGGGTTAAACACCTATTCGTTGCACTGTAAATGCAAATAAAATCAATACTGCACTGTAAATAACAAGGAAAGCGATGATAGACATTAGAATTAATTGCACAACAGTCGCTCGCAAATCAGCAGGAAATTCAATTTATTTTTATCTTTAATTTTGGGGTTAAATCGATCTCAGGTATCAATGAGTTAATAAATTTCAGGCCACCCACATGGACTAGAACAGTATTGGCATTCTTTTTCATTATTCTTTATTTTGCGGGTTTGCGAGCCTGATCGCATATCGGACCCCCGAACCTAATTGATTGACATTTTCTATTGGCTGATTCAAAATGGGAGGTTACAGGCTTGCTTAATTGAACATGTTCCCGCCTTCAACTGCTACGAACCAGTGCATGGTTTACGGTTTCGGCTTTGGGACAGTAACTTGCGGGCTTGAGCAATTGAACAGCATCGCATTCGTCCATCTACGATCGAGTTGCGGGCTTGGAATTGAATGTGGCTCTGGGTTATTTAGACTTGTACTACACGGTAACAACTAGAATATGACCTATCCTGTATACATGCACGGTAGATCCTAGTACCAAGTTAAATTTGAAAAAAATATAAATTTGCTGTAATTTTTTGTTGCAGCCCATAAATATAACAGAACAGATCAGGTCTCTAAGCACCCAGCGCTCATTCCTCAGTAGAAGCTCTTTCCTGATATCACTGAGCCTTTATTCTCCTGGCATTGTGTATAGTGGATTCCATTGTGTTCGGTGATAACGTGACAAGAGCCTGACATGAAGGTGACATTTGAGAGTAAGATCGTTCAACCTTGGTCAGTTACATTGCCGGGAAGTGACAGCAGAATTCCCACTTTAGAAAGGAACTAATAGCTTTAACGGACCGCTGCAGATTGGATAAAGTCATATGTTTGTGATGTATGTAACAACTTTAACTCCTGTATAAACCATAAGCATGTTTTTGCATATTTTGCCGTTTTTGTTTGTCTGCAGGATCCCAAGTTTCTGTCTTCCCCACTTCCTGCTGGTTTGGAGACTTAGAAGGTGTGTTCTGCTGGTTTGTATTATCTATTCAGGAGTGGTAGGATATTTGTTGATTATTTGAGGTATATTTAGCATTACAGGGGCTATGATGCGCATCACTATATTAAATATACACTATTTGCCATCACTGCCCTTTTCACATCCCCACAGCCCATGTGACAGCTTAGTAAATATTGCTCCTCATCACAGTCTCTGTGATTAGTAAATAACCGCCATTGTCTGATTCTTTGCCAGTAAACTTGAAGCTTCTGCTTGCTCTGCACTGACCCTGCACTGAAAAGAAAATATTACTGTCATGGCAGCTTCCATGTAGATTGTCTCTGAAAATGCCTTTCTGCCCATGATTTACACAGCTATTAATGTGGACGTTTTTCCTAAACTACAGTAGCCATTTGATGTTCTTCACTACTGATTATAATGCAAATACCTGTGGAAATCATATATATTTTGAAATTGTCACTAAACTTTTGGCAGAAATGGGTAGAAGACTCCTAATGCTGAAATATTGCACTATGGAGTAATAGAAACGGTCCCCTTTAAATCTGCAAACCAGACAATCAGACGCTGCAATGGTAGCCCCCTGCACAGCATCATTGCGTCATAAATATATATTTTTTTAACTTTCTAGTTAGTAAACTTCTATCCAAAAACAAGATCTTCACTAACTAAAAACATCTGTAAAAAAATATGCTCTGTGCTTATATAGAGCCCTATTCAATTGGCCACATCACATTTGAATGAGGGCCACAGCCTCCACACGCAACCCCTGCCTCCATTTGTAAGCTTTCAGGGGGAGTGATCATATGACTTGACAATATTTAAGCAAGCCCGTAAGTTACTGTTTAGAAATAGCCAATAGAAAATGAGGCCGTCATCATGACATCAGTAAAACATGACGTTTAAACTACAATTATTGTTTAGAAGTACAATTTGTGATCGGACTCGCAATCCAGAAACGTAGAAATCAACAAAAATAAATAAAGCAACTGGTCTAGTCCATGCGGGTTCCATGATATGTATTAACCCCTTGAACCCTGGGATCGATATAACACGGAAATAAAACGTAAAATACATCATTTTTTTTGCACATTTGCAAGCTTGAAACTATTGTACAATTAATTCTAATGCCTTTCCCAGTATTTTTTATGTACAGTATAGTGTGTTTATTTGCTTTTACAGTGTTACAAACAGGTGTTTAACCCACTTGCGCGTCCTATCTAGTACTTGTATGATATTTTGATACATTTGCCATTTACGGGTTTGAAGGCAATTGCGGGCTACATGAACGGTTGTAATTGAATATAAATTTTGCTTCTTAAGCTCTGGTAACATTTGCGGGCTTGAAACATCAAAGGAGGAGATAGGGCAGAGGTATGGTTTTGAGCCTTTAACTCGCAAATTTAATGCAAGTAGCTAAATGTATCCAGTTTAATATCAGTAACATTTACGGGTTCCATTACGGGGTCATGTAATTGCGATCTGGACAATTGAATAGGGGCCATTGTGCTAAAGAGGTTTCCCTTTGCTGTGGGAGCCGCCTCGTTGTTTATTCTCTTATTAAGTCTGATTGTTCTAAAAACCTCTCAGCCAACCTCACCCCACTTATTAGGATGGAGGGAACACTCAACTGGAGGCTGACACTCTACTTTTGTATATGTATTTAATAATGAATATTGCTAATACAGGTAGACCCATTTTAACGCTACCCCTTTCAATGCTGATTCGATAGAACGCGGTTTTGCCCACCATTCCACAATTAACGCTCTGGGTCGTTATAACACTGTTTTTGCCCCGTATAACCCGATATACTTTCTGCCTTGTTATAACTATGTTGGTAAGAGCCATCAGATAGGAGGAAAGGTCCTATATAAATGTATATACATCACATATAATAGTTGTCAAACTACGAAAGAACTGCGTCCCTCGCAAATCGGAAGACGCAGTTTGGTCCGCAAATGTTGACTCTCACGAAGCGAGGGGCCGCATTTGCGAAAGGTGGGGGCTTTACGGCACATGAGTTGCAAACAGCACAACCCCACACACCTCTAAACTCGCAGCACTTAGTCCTACGGCGCCCCAAACCACTGCACACACCTCTAAACTCGCAGCACTTAGTCCTCTCCTTCCCCTCCTCCTCTCCCTCCCCTGTGTCTCGCAAAACACTGCACTAACCCCCCGAATTGCACAAAAACACTAAAATCACACTAATAAACCCAATAAGGACAAAAAAACACTCACCCACAGCACGGGGGGGACAGCCAGGACATCTGGAAGTGAGGTTACACGCAAATTTAACCCCAAGTTCCACCGTTAAGGCACTCGAAAAACGTCTAAGCAAGGAAAAAAATGTCTGCTGAAAAAAATTAAAACGAGTCTCCACGACCCCGAACAGCCCAGCCACATACAACTTACCCTTGAAGGGATCCGAGATAAGCTCGGAAACCCGCATTAACCCCACGGGATCCGAGATAAGCTTGTAAACCTGCATTAACCCCAAATTAACCCTCGCAGTGGGGGTCCCCGATCACTCATGGGGCTCTATACAGAGCCCCATCAACCCCTAAAAAACCCTGTCACTCATTGGCATCAATACAGACCCCATAAGCACTTAATTAACCCCTCACTCATTGGCATCAATACAGACAACCATAAACCCCTAACTAATCCTGTCACTCATGGGGGTCAATACAGACCCCCAAGAGCTCTTAATTAACCCGGTCACTCACGGGGGTCAATCCAGACCCCCATAAACCCTTAATTAACCCTGTCCAGCATGGGGGTCAATACAGACCCCATAAGCACTTAATTAACCCCCTCACTCATGGGGGTCAATACAGACCCCATAAATCCCTAATTAACCCTGTCACTCATGGGGGTCAATACAGACCCCCATAAGCACTTAATTAACCCTGTCACGCATGGGGGTCAATACAGACCCCCATAAGCACTTAATTAACCCCCTCACTCATGGGGGTCAATGCGGATCCCCATAAGCACCTAATTAACCCTGTCACGCAGGGGAGTCAATACAGACCCCCATAAGCGCTTAATTAACCCTGTCACTCATGGGGGTCAATACAGACCCGTATAAGAACTTAATAAACCCTGTCACTCATGGGGGTCAATACAGACACCCATAAACCCCTAATTAACCCCGTCACTCATGACGGTCAATACAGACACACATAAACCCCTAATTAACCATGTCACTCATGGGGGTCAATACAGACCCCCATATGCACTTAATTAACCCTGTCATGCATGGGGGTCAATAGAGACCCCATAAGCACTTAATTAACCCAGTCATTCATGAGGGTCAATACAGACCCCATAAACCCATAGTTAACCCTGTCACTCATGGGGGTCAATACAGACCCCCATAAGCACTTAATTAACCCTGTCACACATGGGGGTCCCCAGACCCCCATAAGCACTTAATTAACCCCCTCACTCGTGAGGGTCAATCCAGACCCCCATAAGCACTTTATTAACCCTGTCACGCAGGGGAGTCAATACAGACCCCCATAAGCGCTTAATTAACCCTGTCACTCATGGGGGTCAATACAGACCCGTATAAGAACTTAATAAACCCTGTCACTCATGGGGGTCAATACAGACACCCATAATCCCCTAATTAACCCCGTCACTCATGGGGGTCAATACCGACACACATAAACCCCTAATTAACCCTGTCACTCATGGGGGTCAATACAGACCCCCAATAAGCACTTAATTAACCCTGTTACTCATGGGGGTCAATACAGACCCCCATAAGCACTTAATTAACCCTGTCACGCATGGGGATCAATACAGACCCCCATAAGCACTTACAGACCCCCATAAGCACTTAATTAATGCGGTCACTCCTGGGGGTCAATAGAAATCCCCCATAAACCCATAATTAACCCTGTCACTCCTGGGGGTCAATACAGACCCCCATAATACATTGATTAACTCTGTCACTCATGGGGGTCAATACAGACCCCCATAAAACCTTAATTAACCCTGTCACTCATGGGGGTCAATACAGACCCTCATAAGCACTTAATTAACCCAGTCATTCATGAGGGTCAATACAGACCCCATAAACCCATAGTTAACCCTGTCACTCATGGGGGTCAATACAGACCCCCATAAGCACTTAATTAACCCTGTCACACATGGGGGTCCCCAGACCCCCATAAGCACTTAATTAACCCCCTCACTCGTGAGGGTCAATCCAGACCCCCATAAGCACTTTATTAACCCTGTCACGCAGGGGAGTCAATACAGACCCCCATAAGCGCTTAATTAACCCTGTCACTCATGGGGGTCAATACAGACCCGTATAAGAACTTAATAAACCCTGTCACTCATGGGGGTCAATACAGACACCCATAATCCCCTAATTAACCCCGTCACTCATGGGGGTCAATACCGACACACATAAACCCCTAATTAACCCTGTCACTCATGGGGGTCAATACAGACCCCCAATAAGCACTTAATTAACCCTGTTACTCATGGGGGTCAATACAGACCCCCATAAGCACTTAATTAACCCTGTCACACATGGGGATCAATACAGACCCCCATAAGCACTTACAGACCCCCATAAGCACTTAATTAATGCGGTCACTCCTGGGGGTCAATAGAAATCCCCCATAAACCCATAATTAACCCTGTCACTCCTGGGGGTCAATACAGACCCCCATAATACATTGATTAACTCTGTCACTCATGGGGGTCAATACAGACCCCCATAAAACCTTAATTAACCCTGTCACTCATGGGGGTCAATACAGACCCTCATAAGCACTTAATTAACCCAGTCACTCATGAGGGTCAATACAGACCCCATAAACCCATAATTAACCCTGTCACTCATGGGGGTCAATACAGATCCCCATAAGCCAATAAATAACCCTGTCACTCATGGAGGTCAATACAGATCCTCATAAGCCTCTATTTTACCCTATCAGTCCCATAAGGGTATATGGGGCTGTTACAACCATAACATTAACCACATAAGTGCCATGACAGTCCTCAAGGGCCATCATGACACTAAGTACCCCGTAAGTGCTATGAGGGCTATCCAGTACCCTCATGACACTAAGTACAAACACTACACTGCACTATACCCCCCAATAAACCATTAAATCTAAACTAACCCCTCTCTACACTAACCTATTAACACCTACACTACCTACCTACACTACCTACCTACCCACTAATAAACCCCCCTCACCACTCTAATTACAGAAAATAAAAAAAACTAACTCACAAAAAATAAAAAATCAACATTACAGAAAATAAAAAAAAACTAAGTCACAAAAAAGAAAAAAGGAACATTACAGAAAATAAAAAAATACATTACAACCCCCCCCCCCCACAACAGAAAAAAAATGACACACCTGAAAAGGAAATACATATAGAATACATACAATACAATACAAATAAATTAAAATACAATACCCCCTATCTATCTAACATGCAATCAATCCTATCTATCTAAAATACATCCCCCAATCTATCTAATATACAATAAATCCTATCTATCTATAATACATACCCCTATCTAACATACAATATATACTATATAATCACATATATAGTTGTGAGCGTACGAGTTGTTGCTAACGCTGCGGGCTCGCGTAGCGAGCCCGCGGCCCTCGCGAAGCGAGGGCCGCGACTCGCGTAGCGAGCTGCGGCCCTTGCGTAGCGAGGGCCTTGGCTCGCGCAGCGAGCCCGCGGCCCTCGCTTCGCGAGGGCACTGCGCGAGGGGCTCAGTTGCTGCAAGGAGCGCCGAAGGCGCTCCTTGCCAGCAACTGAGGACCCTTGCGAAGCGAGGGCCTCAGTTGCTGGCATGGAGCGCCGTAGGCGCTCCATGCCAGCACCTGAGGACCTCGCAAAGCGAGGGCCGCAGTTGCTGGCATGGAGCGCCAAAGGCGCCCCATGCCAGCAACTGCGACCCTCGCAAACTTCCCGTCGCAACCCAAACAGTACGACACACACATTATGACACTCGCAAACAACATACGACACACGTTCACACACATTACGGCCTCGCAACACTCGGACGCAACTCGCGAACATTACAAAATGTAAAACACAATACATACACACAGCACATACATAAAAACATTACCTACACCAAGAGGGAGCACCCAGAACCTCAAAAATGCAACTTACACCTCGATTTTACTCCAAATAAAAGAGTTTAGAGACTAAAAAAAAATCTAAGCGAGAGAAAAAATGGCCACCGAACAAAACGAAAACGAGGCTACAGCACTCTAAACTCGCAAAACACCACAAGAAACTCGCAAAACACCACAAGAAACTCGCAAAACTCCACAAACGACATACGGATATTCATACCACACAGTGCACACATTCAGCATGCTTACACAGCAGCTCCACACCACTAATGCTGCAGCAATATCAACACACATTGCCAGCTCTTCATCACAATACTTCAAAATAGGTACAGTATATTCATTTAGTAATGTATTACATATTTATTATACACCAAACAGCATTAGCTACCTTACAATTTCATTGCCGTCATTTTTTGACGGGCAATTCGCTAGTATATAATAAATCCTAACTATCTAAAATACATACCCCTAACATACAATAAATCCTAACTTTCTAAAATACATACCCCTATCTAACATACAATAAATGCTATCTCCATATACAAACCCTAATTCTAAGCTAAAATAAAATAATTAAGACCACTTACCTTTGCAGATGTCCCTTCAGATCAGCAACCTAGGGGAAAAAAAATTAGTACAACACATTTACATAAAATAAATAAACATTCTAAATATTCTACTTACCTTTCCAGCATGTCCCCGTCCTTCTTCTTTTCTTCTCCAACGTGTCCCCTGTTAAAAAATAAAACATTACATTACCACAACATACATATAAACATAAAAAAATATATAATATACATTGTACTTACCTCCCCTTGATGTCCCCGGCCTCCTCCTCTTCTGCCCCGTCATGTAACAATCCGCGCTCTAAAAAAATTTTTTTTTAAAACTCCTACAGAGTTTTTCAGAAGAAAATTGTCAATGGCAGCTTCTGATTGGCTGAAAAAGCTGTCTATCAAATTCAGTCAATCAGTGTGTGAGCCAATCAGAATAAACCCCAAAATCCCACTCACATTTTGACTTGGCAAGACAGGTGACCAGGAATACACAAGTTTAACTTAAATTACTGCATTTTTATATTAACTTGAAAAATACAGTATACATCACACATACACATACTGTACATACACAGAAATACAAATACAAATACAAACTTTATTTTTGTACTAGCGCTCTTCCCTCCACCTAAAAGATGTACAGTATGTGTATGTGTGAGGTATACTGTATTTTTCAAGTTAATATAAAAATGCAGTAACTTAAGTTAAACTTGTGCATTCCTGGTCGCCTGTTCCCCTTTTTTATGGTGTTCTGTTGTTTCCGATTCTTTTTGACCTCATGGACTGTAACACACCAGGACATCTTTATGCCCATGGTCATGCTGATCCATTTGGTATTCATGCCAGACATACTGGAGTGGGCTGCCAGTTTTTTCTCCAGTTGGCCACAGCATACAGCGCCTGGTATTCCTAGGTGGTCTCCCATCCAAGTACTGACCAGGCCCAACCCTGCATGGCTTCATGGTGGTGTGACCTCTTGGACCCCAGACTGGAATTGAACCCAGGTTACAGCTGTGAAAGTACCAAATCCTAACCACTGGGCCACCAGGGAACCTTATCTCTTTTTACCCTATGTTAAAATGACCCAGTGTAACTCTGTTTCACTAAGGAACGCACCTGCAGCATTAACTTAGTTATACCGGTACGAATTCATATCATAAACAACTTGTGTTCATGTAAAAACTTCCTTTTATGATCATTATTGCTAACACTTGAGTATCTACATTACGTTATTAAAGTCATCTATTGGTGAACATTAAATAGTAATATTTTTTTGATTATTCAATTATTTCAAGAATGTTAGCAATGCCTCAGAGCACAGCAGACCAGGGTATTTATTTAAGCAGGAAGGTCAGTGGCTCTGTCCTACTGACATCACACATGGTTTGTCCAGCAAGGTCAACATCCTATTCAAAGGTCGTACCCACCATTATACATGGGCCTATTATTGACCAGACCGATCATAAATACGCGTGTTCAATGGCGTGTATCACACGGTGCACGTATTTATCTGATTTAAAAATGGCAACCCCATGATATGATTACATATTATTTCAGTTTATGGACCACAGATTAAAGGACCACCGATGTGTTATAGTTATATTATTCCCTTTTGAATAACTTGACTTCATAATGTGTAAAATATTATACAAAGTTTAAAACAAATAAATAAAGCTTTTTATGTTTATCTATTGTATTGAATTTAGTTTTAATGACAACAGATATTCTGTCTTTATTACTAAAATGATTAGATACCGGGGTGCAACTGTGGAATCAGATAAGACTTTTGAAAAGGGCTCTCTAAATAGCATGCTTTACATTAGAACCCTATGGAAGAGTAAGACCCCATAGAATAACACTGTCCCTCAAGCTACAGGCAGATTTAATTTCTAAAATGGAACCCTTATGGCAAAATCAACTAAATATTTGATTTTCTCTAAATATTTAAAAATTCCTGACTAGTATACTTGCTTATATTGATTGTTACGTACTGCACAAGCATGTAATGATTTTTACCAACTATACAGGTCATTAATTTAACGTTAGAGCTTTATCCTGGGATATGTACAATGTTATGTACAATGGAATAAAAAAAACAAAAAAAAACATTTAGGGGTATTAGAAGGTTATGTGGAGCCTCAGGAGCCACTTCAGAGAGCTGCAGTTTTGTTATCATGTTTCCTACCATAAATTATAGGCCATGATTTAGGTTTAACAACCTAGATAAAGGAGAGACAATTAGACAATCCACATACTGTTGAATATACATTGCCTTACGTTGTGCTCACAGATGGTTAAACCCAAAATATGACTTGTCTGGGGGTCCTTGAGGATACGGTGGGGAATCGATGGTTTAAAAATTTGTACATTGAGTGCCATATCACTACATTTTTTGGTGAGTGTTTATTTATTTACTTCACTCACAGTTGTCTTTCTTGCATCACTTTTTATGTTGGGTTTTTATAGTTGAATCAAAATGTGTATGGTACTATTCTAGAGCTAATCCCTCCCCTATCCACCACACTTATCCCAGCTCTCACACATCTATTCAACCTCTCCCTAAACACTGGCAAGTTTCCATCCTCCTTAAAACATGCCACAGTTACACCCATTCTCAAGAAGCCCTCTTCTGACCCAGCTTCTGCCTCCAACTATCGCCCTATCTCACTACTTCCCCTTGCGTCTAAACTCCTTGAGCGGCTTGTTTACAATCGCCTCACTCAATTTATTTCCTCCAATTCCCTACTTGACCCCTTCCAATCTGGCTTCCGGTCCCAACACTCTACAGAAACAGCCCTCACAAAAGTCACTAATGACTTGCTAACCGCCAAATCAAAGGGTCACTACTCTATTCTAATTCTCCTAGATCTCTCTGCTGCCTTCGATACAGTTGACCACCCTCTTCTAATCCAAACGCTCCGCTCTTTTGGCATCCAGGACACAGCTCTTTCATGGTTCACATCCTATCTTAAAGATCGTACATTTAGTGTCTCCTTCTCTGGCACCTCTTCTTCACCTCTCCCTCTGTCTGTTGGCGTTCCCCAAGGTTCTGTCCTAGGCCCCCTCCTCTTCTCCATCTACACCTCCTCCCTTGGCACCCTTATAAAATCCTTTGGATTTCAGTATCATCTCTATGCAGATGATACTCAAATCTACCTCTCTGCACCCGATCTATCCCCCTCTCTTTTAGCTCAAGTTTCCAACTGCCTCTCTAGCATATCCTCCTGGATGTCCACCCGTCAACTCAAACTCAACATGTCTAAAACTGAACTTCTAATCTTTCCACCCTCTACTACAGCTTCCACACCTCAAATATCTCTCACTGTTGACAACACCATCATCGCCCCTACCTCCCAGGCCTGTTGTCTTGGGGTTCTACTGGATCCCGCCCTCTCTTTTATTCCTCACATCCAAGCAATAACAAAATCATGTCAGTTTCACCTAAAAAACATCTCCAAAATTCGTCATTATCTTACAGAAGACACAGCTAAAATTCTAATTCACTCTCTCATCATCTCTCGACTCGACTACTGCAATTCCCTCCTTGCTGGCCTCCCCATCTCTCGTCTGTCTCCCCTCCAATCCATAATGAACGCCTCCGCTAGACTCATCTTCAATACCAAATGATCAGTGTCTGCAGCTCCTCTCTGTCAATCACTCCACTGGCTTCCCATAGCTTCCTGAATCAAATTTAAAATCATGACCCTAACGTATAAAGCCCTCAACAACAGTGCACCCCCTTATATCTCTGCTCTTGTTTCAAAATACTCTCCCAACCAGCCCCTTCGTTCTGCTAACGACCTTCTTCTTTCCTCCTCTCTCATCACCTCCTCTCACTCCCGTCTTCAAGACTTTTCTCGTGCTTCCCCATCCATTTGGAACTCCTTGCCCCGCTCCATTAGATTATCTTCCTGCCTCAAAACCTTTAAGAAATTATTAAAAACACACCTGTTTAAAAAATCTTATCATCTTCAGCCTTAATATGTACAACTGAACATTCCACAGCTTAATAACACTTACACCCACAATCTACAGTACAACACACAGACCCCTCCACTTTACTGAACCATATGCTTTCAATTGTATTTGTCACCCTCTTGTATCACACCTAAACCCTTAGATTGTAAGTTTGCGAGTTTTCAATCTTGTGTCAGGCCTTGGAAACAAGCTCTATGTACATTTGATTTTATGCTCAAAAACAGGGCCCTCCATTCTTTACAAGGTGTTTAATTTGTTTTCTGCTATGTACTCAACCCCTGTACAGCGCTACGGAATATGTTGGCGCGATATAAATAAAGATAATAATAATAATAATAATGTTACTGCTAAACTAAATTCTGGGATCTATACTGAAATATTGCAGGGGATGAAAAGAAAGAAAAACAACCCGACAGAGAACCTGATTAGAGAACACAATCATTATATATTAACTTTACTAAAACAAATTCCAAAGTGAGAATGGTGCTATTTGAATGTATAAATGGTGCATAATGCAGAAATAAGGATACTTAATAGGGGCTTCTTTCCTGGCACTGTGCATGACTCCTATGTCCTGACTCATCAGCCTGTGTCTCTCATGATGGATGGATGTTGGGTAAATACTGTGACCCAGTGACGTATTTAGACTTTTATGCTGACATGGATTTATTCGCTTATCTGATTCTACTATTCTACTCTTCTCAATTAGTAGCCATTCTTTTACCTTGCTATTTCCTTTATGTTGACCCACTGCTAGATATATGCATAAATAAATAAATAAATATATATATATATATATATATATATATATATATATATAGTTGTGCTCAAAAGTTTGCATACCCTGGCAGAAATTGTGAAATGTTGGCATCTATTTTCAAAAAAAGACTGATTATTCTAAAAATTATGTCTTTTATTGAAGGATGGTGATCATGTGAAGTCATTTATTATCACATAGTTGTTTGGCTCCTTTTTAAGTCATAATGATAACAGATATTACCGAAATGGCCCTGATCAAAAATGTACATACTCTTGTACACACAGGTTAAAATGGCAATTAAAGGTTAATTTCCAACACCTGTGGCTATTTAAATTGCAATTAGTATCTGTGTATAAATAGTCAATGAGTTTGTTAGCTCTCACGTGGATGCACTGAGCAAGCTAGACACTGAGCCACGGGGAGCAAAGAAGAACCGTCAAAAGATCTGCGTAACAAGGTAATGTAACTTCAGAAAGATGGTAAAGGATATAAAAAGATATTCAAAGCCTTGAAAATGCAAGTCAGTACTGTTCAATCACTTATTTATTTATTTTTTATTTTTTAATAATAGTTTACTGTTTTTTACATATAAAATATACAATGTACAAAAATACATAAATACAAACATAAGCACTCACATAGCTGCCAAAACATTTCATACTACACACGTGTGATAGGATATAAAAATCAGCGTTGACAATATCATACTTTTAAACAGGTAATTGTTCCCAACTACCCTGTATTAAGATGTGCAACAAATATTTTTTCACCTTTAAAAAGGGGAAAAAGTATAGTTTTGCATACGCTTCATATTCAAGCATTTCGTCTACACAACCATTGGGAAAATTACCCATTACCCCGGCGAAGAAGAGCGATATATAAGGCCTTCCATCTCCTTTTGATCCGTTGCTCCGTTCAAAGAAATTTGATCTACAATAATTTCCCAACAGCCTCATACTGAGATTGCCAACTACTATTCTAAAGTTTAAATACAAACTAAACACACTTCCATTCGCACTCCTTACATTCGTAGTTCTGGGTTCGGAGTGTGGGGAGGGGAGGGGAGAGCAAGTGGGTGGGCCCAAGAGAGATGTTCAGAGTGTCCAAGATCAGATCTAAGGGTTAATTATTTACTTAATTAGGGCAATGTTTATCCCATAATGACCAGGCAAGGTTACTTTTTTTTATAACCCCCAAGTCAGTGAAGTTTGTTTCTAGCATACGATTTTTATCCACTTTCATTTTAACCTCATTCCAGGATGGTACATATTTTTGCTTCCACTTGGAGGCTATCAGTGATTTTGCTACCATCAAAACCTGCAGCATAAGGGCTTTAACTTTTAAAGACAGTGGGGGAAAAATATGAAGTAAAATTATTTCAGGGTGTGGACTTAACTCGGCCTCACATATCTTTGTCAGCTGAGAGAAAACTTCCACCCAAAATTTTTGAATATATGGGCATTGCCACCAAATATGAAGTGAAGACCCTATATGACTACAGTTGCGCCAACAATATTTCTCATGGTCTAGCCCAATGATCTTTGCTATCTTAACCACTTCTTCAATCACTTATTAAGAAGTGGAAAATATGGGGATCTCTTGATACCAAGCCAATGTCAGGTAGGCAAAGAAAGATTTCTGCCACAACTGCCAGAAGGTAACCTCAGGAAAAACACAGGCTGCTCTGGAAAAAGATGGTGTGGTTGTTTCAAAGAGTACAATACGACGATACTTGAACAAAAATGAGCTGCATGGTCGAGATGCCAGAAAGAAGCCTTTACTGCGCCAATGCCACAAAAAAGCAAGGTTACAATATGCCCGACAACACCTTGACATGCCTCACAACTTCTGGCACACTGTAATTTGGAATAACAAGACCAAAATAGAGCTTTATGGTCACAACCATAAGTACTATGTTTGGAGAGGGGTGAACAAGGCATATAGTGAAAAGAATACCATCCCCACTGTGAAGCATGGTGGTGGCTCACTGATGTTTTGGAGGGTTGTGAACTCTAAAGGCACAGGGAATCTTATGAAAATGGATGACAAGATGAATGCAGCATGTTATCAAAAAATACTGGCAGACAATTTGCATTCTTCTGCACGAAGGCTGCTCATGGGACGCTCTTGGACTTTCCAGCATGAGAATGACCCTAAGCACAAGTTGGTCCTCCAGTGATTACAGCAGAAAAAGGTGATGGTTGTGGAGTGGCCATCACAGTCTCCTGACCTTAATATCATCGAGCCACTCTGGGGAGATCTCAAACGTGTGGCTCATGCAAGACCACCAAAGTCTTTGCATGATCTGGAGGCATTTTGCCAAAACGAATGGGCATCTATACTACCTGCAAGAATTATGGGCCTCATAGACAACTATTGCAAAAGACTGCACGCTGTCATTGATGCTAAAGGAGGCAATACATAGTATTAAGAACTAAGGGTATGCAAACTTTTGAACCGGGTCGTTTCATTTTTTCTTTGTTGCCATGCTTTGTTTTATGATTGTGCCATTCTGTTATAACCTACAGTTGAATATTAATTCTATAAAAATAAAATAATTTAATTTTGCCTGCTCACTCATGTTTTCTTTAAAAATGGTACATATATTACCAATTCGTCAAGGGTATGCAAACTTGAGCACAACTGTATATACATGCATGTGAATATATTATGCCAGATACAGACTGGAATTTGTCTTCACTGCAGAGGTTTGTAAAATACCAATTGAATCACAGCATGGGCGGGATAATTCAAGTCTACTCCCAGGACATGAAGCAGGGGCATATCTAACCACGGCCCCCAATAAACTTGTGATCAGGGCCATTTGGGTGATTTACGTTATTATTATAATTTAAAAAGGAGCCAAACAGCAATGTGATAATAAATGGCTTCATATGATCACTATCCTTCAATAAAAGACATGTTTTGCATGATCAGTCATATTTTCAAAATAAATGCCAACATTTCACATTTTATCCCGATTGTTTCATAAGGAGGAAAATGTAATTATTCTTCCTAAATGCTAGCAATCTGGTTTTCCCCTGGATCAATACCCCGACTATTCATCCAATATAGCATTGTATGGACGTAAAAAATGTATATCCATCCACTACTGAATGTGCTGTCATAATCTTGTTTGTTAGTGATTTCCACAATCTGATGGCCCTTGAAACCTCAAGGGGTGACCGCTTGTCAACTGAAAACAGCTAGGTAAAAAAGTTCACCTGACAAGGAGCTTTATTCCATAAAACCAGTGAAGATGACTTTTAAAACATAACCAAGCTATCTATTTTAAAAATATCTATCACATGACTCCTGTGTTAATAGACCCCCCTCACCACAACAAAGGTGCCCATTTCCCTTCTGGGCATTGAGGGGGGAGTTCCTGGGGATACTCTGGCTTATAGGGGTAGCAAATCATAGGCCAAGGGATCATAAACCCCCTGCATTTTTTTTTTTTATCATGTAATCTCTGCGCTGCCATGGGAAGGGGTTTATTTAGATACTAGCGACTTGCACGTCAAAAAATGACGTCAATAAAATGTTAAGCCAGGCAATGCTGTTTGCCACACAATGCGAGGCTATGGCCCCTCTGAGCACCTTTGTTGCTCATCGCAAGCCCCTCGCTGAGCACCTTTGGTACTCATCGTGTGTCTCATTGCGATGCTCATTGCCTCTCATTGCCGTTTTTGGCAAGCCGCACCTTTCCTGCTTTGCAAAGATCCCCTTTGGCACCTGGCTAGTTTAGGGGCCTACTGCCTTGGGTTAAGTGTTACTGGCTTGAGTTAAATGTTCCTGCCTTGTATTAAGTGTTTGCATTAAGTCTTAGTGCTTATGGCTCGTATTAACGTCCTTTGTCCTCTTTTTACGTCCTTTGGCTGTGTTTTACATCCTTCATCCTCGTTTTCGTCTTGTTTAAAAAATTTCGTCCGACATTTTTTTCTCGCTTCGCCGATTTTCGATCATGACAAAAGGCAAAATATGCCTCAAATTAACTTGCAACCTCACTCACAGGCTCCCTGGCTCTCCCCCTGTGCTGTGTTTGAGTGTGTACGTTAATTTGAGTCATATTGTGTATTTTTGCAGGTCTTTCAGCAATTAAATTTATATTTTTGTGAGCCCCGCAGTACATCTATGTGCTTCGGGTACTAAGTAGTATGGACCGTAATGTTACGTCCATCCCGCGGGTCGCTGGGATGAGCGACCTGCGGCACTCATCTCCACCAGCGTAATGAGCGCCTTTGGCGCTCATTGCCAGGCTCCCCTCTCCCAGAACCCACCCACTATACTTTGCTATTACTTTGCAGCCCTTGCTCTTTCACCTTCTTTGCTGATACACCCCTTTTCCACACTGCCATCTATTGGTGCTTTAGTAGAAATGATCTTTTTTAAACAGGCACACGCCAATTTCTGGCCGGGCAGGGGAGGCCCAGGGGCTCTCTGGTGCATTGGGCTAAGGTGGGGGGCCCAGGAGGTGCCTACACTATAGAAAACAATTACATAAAATAAAAAATATTACACAGCACTAGGACCCGCCCAGTGCTTTGCTGCACTGCAGTGAAACCGGACTATATTCCCAAAATGCTGTGTCACATTTGTTATTTAATAAAAATACCAGGTTAAATACACTTGTAAGGTATAAAACTCAGATAAAGTCATGTACAACTAACTATGTGCATCACATAAGTGATAACCAAGAACTTCTGCCCATTGAACCCAAGGTCAACAACATGTAATGTATTCTGCTTCTTGCTATGCCAACCACCAACGTCATTGGTATGTCTGGAGTCTTCTTTTTAATTAGCATCCTTATTAACATGCAGAATGAAGACAATGGAAATCTGTAGATAGTTTGTGCAATACAGATATCTGAGGCCATAGTCCTTTCTAAAGTTTGCAAACACATTTGGGAGATCCTTCTGTTCAAGCAGTGATAACACAGATTTAATGTGTTTGCACAAGCAGAGAAAAGAACTCTGACGTTAGAAACATCTATTGCCAGGGCGGCACAATGCAAACCACGGAAAATAGCCCAAGACACGTCGCCAAATGTCAAAAATGTGAGTTACTAAAGTGGAATTTGATTGGGGTCTCGTTTGCATGGTCATGAGGGGAGATGTCCATTTATAAAAGTGGTTGCTACATGCGGCCAGACAGAATCTCTTTGACAAGCCTCTCTAGAGGCGCTTAGGCTGCTAAGTTAAATTTAACATTAAAAATACAGAATGGATAATTTTACCATTTTTAGCTTACTTTTTGCATCTATTGCGTTCACGGCTCGTCAAGTGAAATCTTCTCCACTGATGGCGGATGGTGAACGACTCAGTGAAGGTAAGTGTTGGCTGCTCTTATCTCTTCTTCATTCTTTCCTCTGACTTTTGTCTAATATTTGTGAAATATTGGAGTCTTGTAAAGGGAGACTAACTACTAAAAACTACTTTACCTTAATTTGGGCCTCATTCAATTGCGATTTGTTTTTTAGTTATTGAACTTCTATCCACAAGCAAGGTTTTCACTAACTAAAAACTTCTGTAAAAGAATATGCTCTGTGCTTATATAGAGCCCTATTCAATTGACCAAATCACAATTGCATGAGGCCCTTTTATTTTTTATTATATTTTATCTGTAGAGCACCAGCAGATTCCATAGCACTAGGGCTATAAGAAACACTTGGATAAAATCTGACATACATATGAAGGCAATACAAATAATATCAGACAACACCTTTGTACATAAATAAGCATAAAATCTCCAGTTTTGGTAAACACTGGGCAAAATGTCACTCTGAATTGGACTTCTTAGATCAAGGGTAGCCTGGATCAGGATCTGCAACAACAATTTTCTTATTGTCTGCTTCCTTATAAAAATATACTATTTATCTCTCCAGAAGCTTTAAAATGTACTAGTTAAATAATTAACTTTTTCTATCTCCTAAACTAGGTAATTTCCTTCCTGTGAATCTCTAAATGCCATTACATGCCATGTACACATATGTATATGTGTAAATAAATATATATATATATATATATATATATATATATATATATATATATATATATATATACACACATATATATAACATATATATATATATATATATATATATATATATATATATAAACATACGCCTAAATATAATGATATTAAAAAAAATAACATTTACATATATATATATATATATATATATATATATATATATATATATTAGTAAATAAATAGTACATTTTTGTTCACATTTGAATGTCTAAAACAAGTTACAAAAACCTGTTTTATGCCCAGAATTCCGGGAAATACAGTTATTACACTGCATCCTGGGAACCTTGGCAGGGACATGCAAATGTGCCCACAAAGGCTTTGCTCTTGCAATCCTTAATATATAGATATACATATATATATACATATATATATATATATATATATATATATATATATATATATATATATATATGAAATGTGGATTCATATTTGCACCTAGGAGAATTAAAACACAAATGTATAACCACTTGGCTGGATAATGACAGGGTGAGTTTTTCTCAAACCAGGAGTCCCATGAAAGAATGTTCAATCATTGTTTTGTAATCTTCAGATTAAAGCCAGGTTGGGTTTTTTAAAACATTAAAGTGATGACTAAGAATATTACGATTTTCTAAATACTGCTAAAGAGTAATTATTCCATAGATAAAAGGAATAAACTATACAAGGTATACAAACACAAAACACTTTATATTTGTCCTGTATATATATTATCTAGTTCTGGATTGCTACCTTGTTGTGGTGAAGGGGCTTGTGTCCCTCAATGAAGCTGTGAGCAATACCATATAGGGTCACCCAAGATGGGCAGGTCATAGCAGAGAGGTCAGACAAATACCAGTCCACCGGAGAAGGAACTGGCAACCCACCCCAGTATAATTGCCATGAAACCAAAAACACAGACAGATATGCCTAGCGAGTTGCGTCCATATGGTCACCTAGAGTGAAGTTCCTATTTACATTGCCCAGTTTTAGACATTATTTAGATTTGTTTTATTTAATATGTGCTGTGACCTTTTTTATACATAATTTTTATCGTTTTCACTTAATGAAAGTTAATCATCAATATATCAGTGTCTTGTTTTCATATATTGGTCATATTTGTGTCTGTAAATGTTGCTCTATTGTTCCAGTTTATGTACTCCATAGGCAATAATATCCACTTGATTTATTTTTTAAGTGTTAAATGGCATTTTGTTCAACCTTTTTTTCTTGGAGGCTGTTTAGTACAGTCATTATATAGTGCTAATAATATGAAAACAAGAGACACATAAGTTGTTAACTGTTGTGAAGTAATAAAAAAATATATTATTTGATATTAAATAAATATATAGTATCCATAATTGGGTAATTTCACATACTATATTGGTATATAACAAGAATAAATACATATATAAAATAGATATCAGCTGGGATTGCTAAAAAGAATAATACATCACCCCAACTACTCTTACATTTCTAAGTATCGCATTAGCTGTGAGTCAGGTCAGTAGGTCACTGAAGTTTATGGCAACTGTTTCCTATGGTGTAAATCACCACTGTAGCGCTTAACAGCCCTTTAGTGAATCTACCCACTATATTGTATTACATAGGTAACTATTTTTCAAAGTATACAAATAATAAAACTATATCGCTATACTGATGATTTTGCAGAGCTTGTAGGAGAGGGTCATATGTTGTATTCAAACCATAAAGTTTTCTGTCCAAAGTTTTTTTTTAAGTTTACCGACATTTCAATTCAAACTTTAGTTAATCTATCATTCAGTGCCTTTTGAATTTAATTATTAAAATAGCTGTGTGTAATTATATTAAAATATCTTAAAATGCTTGGGCATAACTTTAATACGAAAAGGTATTCTGGCCGTTGACATTCAGAAAAAGTTGTAAAAAAAAATAACTAGCCCTGCCCTAATTACTAATATATCATATTATGCTGCAGAAGAAAATATGTCATTTATTATTATTTTTTGATCGATAAAAAGAAAAAAAATACACTAAATATAGTATGTGCATAACATATAATTATACAGTAACACGTCTTGATACAGAAGGCGCTTACATTTAGCAATTTATAATATCAATAATATAAGGCCACTAAAATGTGAGGGATTCCTACAGATATCGGTTATTTTACTAAGCTTTTCAATGAGCTGTAAAGAGACAAGACATCTTCTATGGCAATAACCCCATAGAAAAAGCCATTACAGCCTTCCGTGAATATATGGGGATATTCCTAAAATGAATCATGCTGAGAGTTTGATCATTTCTTTCAAATTAAAATGCAGAAAATCTGTAAAAACATAAACTTTTTAATTGCACAGAACATTTATAATTATAGATCACACACAAATATATATGTTTTCTTAATTAAAAACATGCTTAGATTATTCATGTAGCAAATAAAAGGGATAATACCATCCAGATATAAGTACGGTACTTTGGACATAATATTTTGCGAAAAATAGTTTTTTAATTGGGAACAACGTTATGAAAAATTATTTTGTGGTTTATTATATATTTTCTGTATTCAATAGCAAGATCTATATGAATGGTCTTCGGCTTAACTTTATAGTCATAGTCGGGGTATTTATTTTGCCTTTCACTAGGATATTAGTAGCATTTTCAAAATCTCATATTGTTATATTGGGGGCATAGAAACATAGATTTGATGGTGAATAAGAACCAAAAGGAGCCAAAGAAAATCCGGGGGGAATACCGCACATAGTATAAAAATACCACACAACTGCTTATCCATACACATTGAAAAATTTGGGGGGGATTTGTCCCCCTCGTCCCCTTCAGTTCCTACACCCATGCAAAAGGCCCATCTAGTCTATCCATTAATCCACCTTTTGACTTAATTCAACCTCAATATGACCATTTGCTCATCCCATTCATACTTATCTCCTAACTGTATTTTCCCTACCATTGTGACTGGAACAAGGCTATTACCCTTTCTGTAAAGTAATACCGTGCTTTTGTACATTACCCATAAATCTTTCACCTTCTAACTTTAAATCATGACCACTTGTTCTTGCCTTCATCTGGAAGATACTTCCCTCCCAAACTTTTATAAATCCCTTGATATATTCAAGGGTTTCTATCATATCACCCCTTAACCTTCTGTCCTCTAAGCCAGGGGTGGTCAAGTGCGGTCCTGGAGAGCCCCACACAGGCCTGTATTTGAGGATATCCTATCTGTGTACAGGTGAGTCAACCAGGATGACTGAAAAAGCGATTCACTCACCTGTACGCAGCAGGGATATCCTTAAAGCTATCCAGGGAAGGTTAAACTGTAGATACAAGGGGCCACACCTTACTACACCTGGTCCAATGTATTTAATAAGGGGGAAGATTCTGCATAAGCACTGCCCCAAAATCACTGAGTAATAAAGTAATAGCATATTATGACACTCACAGTTCCACTGTTGATAACTGTAAATTATAGAAATGTCAGATCTATCAATGATTGCAAGTAAACATAACATTACACTGTTTAACGTGGTCCATATGTACTGAAGTGTAGGAGAATTCTTGTAAATGTTATATATGTACCATAGAGCAACACAGGACTGGAGAGCTTCTTCAGGAGTTCTCAAACACTTAACCCTTTAGTAAATCTGGCCCAATGTGCATTTGTTTCAATCATATACTGTTCATCTAAGGTGTCTTGATATTTAATATGAGATAATGTTATTTGGTAAACGAACCATGATTTTGCATATTGAAGTTACATGTGAATAATGGAAGCCAAATGCAAGAATTTCATTCAAGTTTGGCAGGTTTTGGTAATATATATATATATTTTGCAATATTTAAGGCCTTCATTCCATGGCTTCCATAAGCTAGAATCTGAGAGTAGTTAATTAATTATGGTGCCATATGGGTCCATACAGTTAGGTTTAGGTACCGTGGGGGTCCATAATGACTCCCATGGATGTAGGATAGTATACCTATAGCACAGACAGCTCTATGTGTTTGGCTGGTACTTATATATATATATATATATATATATATATATATATATATAGATATATATATAGATATATATATATACATAAGTTAAAACATGTGCATTTATAAGCAGAATATGTATCCAATAACTTTCTACAATTTTGTTTTCATAGTATCTATCATTTTATCTTATTTTTAGAAGACAGAGATGAAACTCCTGTAGAAGAAATGGAACCAGATCAACAAGAAAGAACTGCGACATTTTTAGCTTTAATGGACAAACTAGAAAGAAGTGCCAGCAGCAGATTCATATCCAAGCTGACAGGAGTGCGAGGTAAATGCTGCCACTGTACGCCGTGGCCAAGGTGCTGACATGTTGCATACACTAAAATAATGTATTCATGGCAATGGCATTGTTGCATATTTATTGGGGTGAGCTTAAAGGCTGGGGTGTGTTTCTGCCTAACAACAGGGGTGTGTTTCTGCCTGGCTAACAAAGCCCAGGCCTAGGGCAGCACATTCTTCAGGCTGCCCTGAAGATGCCGATGCAGTGCCGTGAAATAGGCTGTAAATATACACCGAAAATAGGAGGAGCAGGGACTTTGGTGTGGGGGTGCATACAATTGAGGGCAGCATTAAACTGAAATACGCTACTGCCAGTAGGAATGACTGAGGCAATGACTGACACACCTGAATTGAAATCCTGAAATCTAAACTGTGTGTCCATTAGGACTGACCTTGCCTACACTGCTCTAAAATATGCTAACATGTAAAGTGCATTACAGTACGCTGTGTCAGTGAAGGGGTTAAAAACTGCTTAAATAATAGACATTTATAAAAAAAAATATATTTATAATTTAGATTACTAGATGAGTTTGACCAGTAAAAGGAGCCATTACCTGCCGCCATCTTGTTTCTCTCCACAGCCAATAAGGCAACGGGCCTCTGTGTCAGTGAAGGGGTTAAAGACTGCTTAAACAATAGACATTTATATATTTTTTTATTTATAATTTAGATTACTAGATGAATTTGTCTAGTAAAAGGCCACCATCTTGTTTCTCTCCACAGCCAATAAGGCAGCAGGCCTCTATGCCAGTGAGGAGGTTAAGTGACTGCTAAAACAATAGACATTTATATATATTTTTTATTTATAATTTAGATTACTAGATGGGTTTGTCCAGTAAAAGGAATCATTACTTGCCGCCATCTTGTTTCTCTCCAAAGCCAATAAGCCTGCAGGCCTCTGTGCCAGTGAAGGGGTTAAGTTACTGCTAAAACAATAGACATTTATATATATTTTTATTTATAATTTAGTTTACTAGATGAGTTTGTCCAGCAAAAGGAGTTATTGCCTGCCGCCATCTTGTTTCTCACCACAGCCAATAAGACAGTCAGCACATTTATTCTGTTCTTTGTATAGAAATGCACTCTATGTACACAGGTTTCTTGCGTACAGTAGTTAGTGGGGTCACACGTTCCTCAGGCTTCCTCAGCGCCCGGATACTGACTTTATAAAAGGAAGGAATGTGAAACTATGTACATTTGGTCCTATTTGAGATCCACAAATAAGAGAACCAGCCTGAGAAGAAAAAGCTAAATGTTCTATAAATGGCATAAAGTCAAGAAACCATCTAACTAAACACTGCTGCCCATAAAGAAGACATTTTTAGTTTTCTTTGTTTGGACGTGATCTCGGTCAGTAGGTCACATTTGCCGCCATTTTGTGACACATATCTGTTTTTTTTTTTCAAATAATCAAACTAAGTTTGAATGAACACTAAGAAGAAGAATGTTTTAATTACAAGTGCAATATATAGCTTCTTAAAACTCATTGATTTGGAAATTGTATTGTATCTTAAAAAAAATCATATAATTGAAGTATAACAGAGTAACCACAATAACAGTTTTAATTGGAAGTTCTGGTGCCACCAAGGACCATGGATGTAGATTTAATGCTCTTTTGATGAATTTATGACCAATAATGTCTAATAACTACAGTCAGTTTTGCTTTACTGGCTGGAGATATTTTTTGTTCCTAACATAATTAGTAATCTTGGGGAACCCTAAAAGTAGATAACATCTCTACTCTGTTCTGTTGAAAGACTGTCACTGTGAATAGTCAATTGACTATACAAATAAATAAAAGAGTAACTCAAAGTATAAATCTCCTCGGTACAACAAGTAATCCAGAATGGAAAATAATCCTATGGAAGCAAGTGATGGCATTTTATATTGTGTAAACACCATATAATAAGCCATATATTAAGCCATTTAATAGGATAAACTCCTTGCTCACTGGAGGGGTGCTGGTGTATTGGCTACAGACATAATAAAAATTATTTATTATGTTAGTTTTTTAAATAAATAAATATATATATATATATATATATATATATATATATATATATATATATGATAATTTAATTTATGGTGGGCAAAAGAGCGATAGAACCTCCCCTGTACAGTAGTACAATATTTATAAACTTATTTGTTGCCTAGAAATAAACAGTAGTTATTCCACTGCATTCTGGGAACCTGGGCCGGGACATGCAAATGTGCCCACAAAGGTATTTCTCAAACTTCTGAGCAAAAAATACATTTTTAACTTATTTTGGTCATTCAAATGTAAACACAAATGTACTATATATATATATATATATATATATATATATATATATATATATATATATATATTGGAATTAAATTGTCTTTTCTATATGTATTAAAAATATTTGTATATTTTTTTTTATAAAGTATTACCTATGTAACGCCAGATTAAATCTTACGGCCTATCTCATTACTGCAAACTACCAAAAAGGCTGAATAACTCAAGTGTCTTTTTTTGCCAATCTGAAGTAGTGAGAGTCCAAAACAAGCATTACCATAGGAATTAGTTTGTTAATTAGAGACTACGCTCACTATTTCCCTATATACATCATACATTTGAGACCAAGAGCAGTGAACAATAAGAATATCCATTATTATAATTCTTTGAACACGCACAGACCAATCAGGCAAATCAGATTGCCTTTTGCATCACTATGATTGGCTGTGAATGGCTTGCCAAAACTGGTGTAAACATCTCATGTGAATCCATACTGTTATCTTGGATGGGATTAGGGAAAATAAATGTTCTAAAAAACTGATTAAGCAATTTTAAGCAAAAAAAAGTGTTTGTCCTATTTAAAATATGCCCCTTTAAATACACACTGAAAATGATCTACCGTATTTATAATGGTATACATAAAATAGTTTCTCTCATTTTCTTGTAGCGAGTGCAAAGCTGTTTGGAAAGAAGAACAGAATGGTAAGTAAAGTCTCCTTGTGTTCATGTACTGGTATAATGCTTAGTGATATATATTTATACATTTTACTCTATTCTAATTACGGTAATAATTCAGGAGAGGGGTGACCTGATAAAAACATTCAACGGTTTCATTCTAAAAGTTTAATTCTAGAAACCTTTAAATATATAAAATTATTTTATTTTGTATAACCGCCCAAAACATTTCTTTGTAAAACCATATGTCATCTTTGAATGTTCCTGGAGAGGAGTTATGAGGTACATGTTTGATTTGTAGTCCCCTGGACACCATTTTGTAGGCCTTGCCAATGGTTTGGTGCCATGCGGAGCCACGTTGCGGTACTGGAAGGGCTTTGCTAGGCTCGCTGTTGTTCTAGAAATATGGTTGGAGTCCAGAACATCCCCTGCTTGAAATAGTTTATGAACATTACCCTATGCAGTGATTATTGTCTATTATGTGGCAGAATCACTGCGTTGTACTCATTGCATTGTTATCTACAGGAGGATCTTCATGAGGATCACCACGTTCCTTCCTTCCATCAGGAAGAATCAGCTGACCAAATGGATGATCTGACAGAAAATAACCCAATGAGGGGGAAGCACTTCAAGAAGGTTTCTCAAACCTTGCCTAGAAAGGCCAAGAAACGAGGTAGGGAAATGTTTAACCCATTGACTCTCAACACTAACATTTCAGAGCAGGACCATGTTCTCTTTCTGGGTCAATATGTGTAAGTCTTCAGTCTTACATTCACATCAAAAGAGGATATATTCCAGTGTGTATATTAAAATAATATTGAAACAAGACTTGCCAATAACCAATAAAAAATCAATAATTATATACCATGGGCTTATTAACTATTCTAATTCAAAAACAATTAACAGAATAATTTCTTAACAAATACAATCCCTATATTAAAACCTTATCACAAATTACTCAAGCCTACTCCAATTAACCTAGTATATGGTGAAGGTGCTGCAACTGACGATGGCCCCAGTGGAGGGAACTCTAATCCTCTTTGGTTCCATGACCTAGTTGAGTTGGAGAGTGATCCATGGTGCACTGAACACGAGAGTACTCAGCTAATTTCTCCGTTCAGTTGTCCATTCCGTGGCAAGGGGGAGTCCATGTTTCACACTTATCTTAGTTGCACCAGACTGCAATCCCTCTTGTCACACTTGAGGGGTCTCCTCCTGCAGTTCTGGCTGCATTTCACTCCACATCTTTTTATTTTTGGATGCCCAGTGTCCCGGGGCAATAGGGCCAGGGACCTCCTTGTCAACTTCCTCCTGGCATTAGCCAAGCTAGCCATATATAAGTCCAGGTAGCAGTGTTTGGCTGAGGAGGTTCCACTGTCATGCAAGGCCATGTTCTGGGTGCTGGTGAGCTCTGTATCGGAGCAGAGTACCACCTGGCCATGTCCACCGGGAGGAAGGACGAGTTTACCTCCTAGTGGGCTATAGATGCTGTAATCTGCTTGGTATCCCCCATTTGGATTATTTTAAAATCAACCTCCTTATTTAGTATTTTGTTTATTTTACAGATTGATTTTTCTTACCTTTGCCACCAAGTGGGGGTACTAACCAGTATCTGCTGCTTGGCCCTATACAAGGCCAATCGATGTTATTCTTGTTAAATACACCAATGAGGTGCTGAGAGGGCCCAACACACTTTGAATGGAGGCCAGGATTGGGGGAAAAACTATGTCTAAACTTATAATGGACTACAGTGATTTTCCATGCTTGATCTGTTAAATTATTTGATTTACATGTGTGTATGGATATATCCATATATATAATAATATAGGAGTGGAAAAATTCTCCAAGCATTCCTAAACTTGTCAATCTTTACTATATCTGGCCAAGTACCATAAGTCATACAACCTTTGTATATTTTGTTATTGATATATAAGTGATGAATACATTCAGAGGACTTATTTCCCTGAAAAGAGAAATACAGCTATTGCAGTGGAGCAAATGGCTACAATGGCTATTTTTCCCATTGAAAACATCACACCGGACATAGCCATACACAGTGCTGTATCTAGCTTTTTGGAGCCCCTAGGCAGTGACATGGAGGAGCCCATGCGAGTGAGTACGCAACGTATGCACGGACTAATTTTTGCCTTTTGTGTACATGTAAGTTCCCTTTCCTGTTGTAACTGTCTTGTTCTAGGTGGTTACCCCATAGTAGCCAGTCTATGAACAGCAACATTTCCTTTTTTTTAAGACTGGAACCATTTTTTTAAATAAGTTGCGCTCCTGCATAGCTGTGCCCCTGGGCGGCTGCCTACTTAGCCTAATGGGTAATCCGGGCATGGCCATACACATCGCAGCCCCTGTGATGCTTAGAAAATAATCCCCTTTCACTTGGGTAATTTATCAAGCTCCACATCAGATGTAATTTTCGACAAAACATATATTAAAATACACAATTGTATATATACTGTAACAGCCCGCGGTATAATAACTTCAACGTGTGTGACTTTTCCTCTGCTTTTTTCCAGCTTGCTTTTGGAAATACTGCATTCAAAACAAGTAATTAAAACATACGACCAGCCACCCTTTATGGCGATTACGGACTTTGAACTTGACGATAAAATCTTCAACTTGAAGAATTCTTGAAATAATGAAACTGGAAATGAAACTATTTTAATTTTTTTTTGTGTAAAAATTGTAAATATGTGTTATTTAAACAGAGACCTAGATCATAATATCATGTTTTATAGAAAAAAAGGATTTTTCACAATATTTCTAAAATATTGTGTAATGAATGAAAGACAAGACTCATTCTGTTTTGCTTTTAATTTTAATAATCAATGTAAGATTATTGTGCTTTTTGTTGTATTTTGTTTCAGATTTAATTTCTTGGGAAAAAATAATAGGCAGCACATAAAATTACTATAGTGACAAAAATGGTAAAATGTAACGGTATAGGTAATAACAAGTTCTTTATCAAGTGAAAAAGGAAGACTAGACATTCTTAGACCCCAGGGAGTAACTACATGGTAATAAGAATCAACAAGGGCCATATGTGATGCCTATATTTCCGTGTGTTATCTAATACTCTTTTTGTATTAAAAAAATGCATTTTCCTACAGTAATCTCACGCCAAAGTTTAGGAAGATTTAGGGGTATTGTAAGAATATACAGCCTTATTAAATTGTGATTCGGGAAATTGAATAGGGCTCTATATAAGTACACAGCATATTTTTTTACAGAAGTTTTTAGTGAAGACCTTGATTTTGGATAGATTTCACTAACTAAAAACTTCTATAAAAAAAAAATGCTGTGTACTTATATAGAGCCCTATTCAATTGGCCAAATCGCAATTTAATAAGGCTGTATATTCTCACAATACCCCTAAATCTTCCTAAACTTTGGCATGAGATTACTGTAGGAAAATGCATTTTTTCATCATTCATTTGACAAAGTACTTGCTATTAACTATAGTTTTGAATTAAACATCCACTTGTCACTTTATCTCTTTCACTGAAAGAAGGGCCTACAATGATTTGCATTAACACAGTTAGGAATGCACAGATAATTCAGATTTCCCCCCAAAAAATGCTTTATTTGGATGACTTACACAGCTGTCACCGGGCCCTCCAGGCACTAGCTCCTCTGCTGTAAATTAGAAATTAACTTGATGTATTTTGTAAAGTGTCGGGTTTTATTCGGAATAGTGACAAATGGTTTATTTTTGCCATTGCTTCTTATTTTAAACAAATGCAGACATAAATGTAACTAATTTTTAAGACAGATATTCCATTGATTAATGGAAAGGCCAAGTGTACTGACAATCATTTTATGTTCTGAGTTCTAGTAAAGAAATATTAAATGTACTTAAAATGAACCATGTTTATACTAACTCTAGGATGTTCACCTGCACATTTATTGGACTCAGTAGTGGGGATACTTGGGATTGTGATTTGACAACATCACACTAAATCTCTCATATCTAATAGCGATATTGTTGTGTAGTCGTGTCCAACTCTCCCTGACCCTACGGACCACAGCACCATAGGCACATCTTGTGTGAGGTTGTGCTAATCCATAAGGTTTTCATGGCAATGATACTGGAGTAGGTTGCCAGTTCCATCTCAAGTGGACCATGATTTGTCTGACCTCTCTGCTATGACCTGCCCATCTTGGGTGACCTTACATGGTATAGCTCACAGCTTCATTGAAGTACCCAAGCCCCTCCACCATGACAAATAGAGATACAGTGTGACAGTATCACACTAAATCTCTCATATCTTATAGCGATATAGGTAATAACAAAAGGATATATACAGGTGCTCCAATGGGGAGCTGTGATGGCAATTTCCCCCACAGGAAATAGAGCACATTAGAGCAGTAAATAAGTAAATAATTGATATTTTTTGTGGTCATGAATCTGGGCACGTGCAAACTGCTTAATTAGATATCAATAGCAACCATAACCCTTTTAAACTAGATAACACCACAAGCTTTGGGTGGGGATCAGAAAGGTTGATTGACAGGTACAATAACAAACTTCCCTGTATGTTTACTGTAAGATTTTGTTTTAATAACATTCATCTGATATAGTACTTGCCATTATTATCTTTTTCAGTTGTAACCCACAGCGCTCAGTTCCTTCTGCACATGCTCAGTTTTCTAAATACAATGTTTTCAAATAAGCTCCAGTTCCCTGGTGAAACAACATTAAATAAAATATCAATCTATGGCTGCAATAGATGTCCCTTTTCATATTACTTGATTAATATGTGTAATAATCTGAACAGATTTGCTTTGCTTTATGTTCATCATCACAGTTTAACAGTATGCAGTGTCAAGGATGCCGCAAAATAAATAGTGTACAGAAAATATATATATATGTGTGTGTGTTTGTATGTGTACAAGGTACAGGTGGGTCTGCAAAAAAGATGTGCCAAATAGTGAGTAAATGTAAATTGATATACTTAAAACAAGTGGAACAATAAAAGCATGACAAGATGAGTGATAGGCAAGCCTGTTTTCATTTGCAGGGTAGCTGCCAGTTAGTCAGAGTACTGAGACAGAGAAGCTCTGTGCTGCGGTGGACATGATGTGGAGGTGCAGACCAGGGAGGTGGTGACATATAGACACCTCATGCTGGATGTCAGTGAGCACGAGGTACTGACCTGACCTCCATGCAGTTCGCATATATAATATAACCAGAGTGCAGCCAATTTGTATATCACACCCTCCCCCTCATAATACTGGGTTGAATGATATTGCATAATCCAATTTAAACAGTAAAACAATGATATCAATTACTTATTGGGGCACTTCGCACAGGGTAGACACATCTGACCAGATCATTGGTTGTCCATATATCGCTGAGGGCAGCACTAGCTTTGCAGAAACATTATGAAGAATATGTAAAGATACTGGGGTGGATTACCAGTTCTATCTCCAGTGGACCACGATTTGTCTGACCCCTGCTCATATTGGGTGACCCTACATGGTATAGCTCACAGCTTCATTTTGGTACACAAGCCGCGACACCATGTCAAGGTAGTGATCAATAAAAGAAGTGCAAAGGTTACCGTTTGCTAAAAAGGACTTGTTAGTTATCATTCATGTTCGGTTATACAAACTGCTCATACATACAGGATCTCAGCTACTCATAGACCAGTAGTCACTTTACACATTGGGGACTCTCTTATTAGTGGCCAATCACCCTGATTATATTATATCAAATTGGGTGTGAAACATAAATCTTCATTTATATTTTATATATTTCTGTCGTTCCCTGACCTCATGGACTGCAATACACCATGCTGATCCACTTTGCATTCATGGCAGAGATAATTGAGTGGGTTGCCAGTTACTTCTCCAGTGGACCACAACAAACAGGTCCTGGTATTCCTAGGTGATCTCCCATCCAAGTACTAGCCACGCCCAACCTTGTATGGCTTCACGGTGGTGTGACTTCTTGGTTCCCTGACTGGAATTGAACCCAGTTAGCAGTGATGAAAGCACCTAATCCTAACCACTGGACCACCAGGGATCCCAGTCTAACTAATAATTGTAGGGATTTACCAGGTATAATTTGCTCGGGTAAGTATTCTGTAGCGCTCTTGAGTGATATAGGAAAACATATTTTCAGTAGGCATGTGATTTAGGAGTTTCTTGGTGCAGGAAACACACAGGACATAAGAAAAGAAATTGCACCAACCAATATCCTTGTGAGACAATAACTGAGATCTTGATCTTTTGCTCCAAGTGTGCAGCTTCTCTCAAAACACCATTCACGGTTGTGTCTAAATAGATAAAAGAAAGAAGTAGGGGGAGATAGGGCATCCGCTCTTGGTTGCAGATCACTATATCTTAGTATTGATAGCCAATAGTATGTAACTATGCCGCTGATAAAAACAATATGCCATTTATTGTACTATTAATGTTTTAGTCGGGGACGGAACTACTCCAGATGCAGTAGGTGCAAAGCACCAGGATCCAATACAGGATAGGGGCAGCAGCCTGGGTACAGCAGGGCTCTTAATTTATTAGGAAAAGAGAGAGACATAGGGAATTATTTTTAGTTTTTGGGCTTTTTTATTGACCCCCCACGGGCACCTATTATGGCATCATATATATAGGGAGAAGTAGTGAGTTTGGGCCAAATGACTGCACTGGGGCCCTCCATGCACTAGGTCCACCACTGTACTAACTGAATGGACCCCATGTATTCAATAAAAGGCTTTGTAATTATCCCAGCTGAATATGCTACCCTAATAAATAAAAACATAAACACATAGATTAATGAATAAAATGTCAGGACAAAGTGCAATATGTTTTATTATTTAATTATAAATCCTTAAGGCATGTGAGACGAGAATACACAGAGATGCAGTGTGATTTCTGAGAGCAGCCACAAGTAATATTGGTGATTGTAAACGGCAATTCACCTAAACTGGACCCGCTTACTATTAATAGGTCTTGTACTACAGTAACTTGCATAGGGGAGTTCCTATATGAGGGGCTCCTATATGAGCAGGCAGTATAGGAGCCCACCTGATCTGTGCACATGAAGGACATATAACACATTACACACAGGCGCCTTGTACTATAACTGAGTGACATATAAACGATGATGCTGAATATAGGAATATAATATTTAAGAATAATTAGGAAGGAAAATGATAAAGCTAGATTTGTATTAATTTTTTTATGCCCAACCCTAGAGGCATCCATGACACTTTTGAGAAAGTTGCATGTTGGAGAGGTGTTTACATTTCTGCAGGAGCAGAGATTGCAGTTTCCTTGCAACAGCCTGCTTCTGAGCATGTGCTGGGGAAGGGGGTTAGCGTCAAATACTATGAGCTCCAATGACATAACAAATCTCCTAATGCTAATCTGCACTCATAAGTAAGATAAAAATATCATAAAGATAAATTTTAATTCAAAATTTTTGATGGCTCTGCTTGTCCTGGGAAGCACCCATGACACTTTTGAGAAGACTGTATGTCGGAGGGGTGTTTACAATTCTGCTGGAGCGGGGATTGCAGTTATCCTTGCAACTGTCTGCTTCTGAGCATGTGCTAGGGAAGGGGCTTGGAGTCAAATATTATGAGTTCCAATGACATTAATCTCCCTTCCCGCTAATCCTAACCCACTCTCATAGATAAAATAAACAGATACTGTCAGACTAGCAGGAAGTGCTGAAGTCAGTCAAGATGGAAATGTTCTGTACACAATTAGAGTGTTTAACAATTAAGATTTTTTTCTAAAATAGTTCTTCTATTCATGACTTATACAACTGTTAATGTTGTTAGTGCTTTAAGGCTATGCACTAGTTCAGTGGTTCTCAAACTTCTTCTCAGGACCCACCAGACAGGCCAAGATTTTGGTTTAACACTATGGAGCAATTAGCATTCAAAAGACTCTAGTTGTAGATAAGCTAAAGGGTGAAGTGTTGGGGAATACTTGCAAATAAAAATGTTAGTACATATGCCCCACAGCGCAACCTATGAGGTCATCCAAGTGCACCATTTAGTACATCTGACCCATTGAGAAAACATTTTGGAACTTATATATGATATCCCAAGAATGAAACTGTTCAAACTACTAGGTTTATGAGGCGTTCTCCCTGTAGTCAGTGGGCTACAGAAATACGCTGGGGGGCCGCCAGTTGAACAGCAATGATGTATATAGCTGATTCAGGAGAGGCTACAAACCATGGGTGTAGGAACTGGGGGGACGAAAGGGACAAATCCCCCCCCAGATTTTTCAAAGTGTGTGTTTATGTGCAGAGAAGCAGTTGTGTGGATTTTTATACAATATGTGGTACCACAAACAGTCTAAAGTTGATAATAAATGCTTATAACTCCATACATTTTGCAGCATTTTCAATAAGAAAAAAACATTTTCTGGTGCAGAGCATATCTGGTGATTTTAACGGCTGTTTAAAACCTTGCTCCTTACCAGGACAGTATCCACAGAAAACAGTAATTATTTCCTGTATTATAATACTTTCCTGTGCCTATAATAAGGTAGATTTGAATAAACTGCAGTAATTAATTTGTGGGGAGGGGGGAGTTGAGCATTAGAAAAATACTTATCCATCTTTATTCTTCAAAGCTATTTTATATTAGGTACCAACTGATTTAAATTAGTAGAATGCTATGGTATGTTTTATTAATCATACTTTATATGTGTATGTCTTACTATATTGGTTGTGTCCCTTTAATTTGGTTGTGTTGATATGAACTTAAAATAATAATCATTTGTTTAAAATTTATAGAAATTTTGTAATGTCTTATTTATAATTATAAATAAAAAAGAAAATAGGGCTGTTATGTATCGTATTCTCCTTTTTAACAATGAAAAACTCCAGCACCTTTCTGGTTCCTTTCTGCGTTCTAGTGTCCAAATATTTGCATAAACTGGAAATATAATAAACTGTCATATTTTGGATAAATGCCCCCCCCACCTCATTAATACTATTTTGCAGAATATTTTGGCTCAGTTCACTATTTGCTTCATTTTTTTGGCGACTCCATAATAAGCGAATTCTATCTCAGAATCTGCTGGGCAGGTGTTGGTGAATTCATCCCTGGCGTACGCGTTGTTGAGGTATCTCCAGACTCCTGTCATCTCGGAGGGGATTTCAAAATTCCGGAACTTTTTGGCTACAACCTTAAAAAAACAATTAAAACATAGTAGAGTTAATTTAAATCAAACTCTATACACGGAGATAATATATATATATATATATATATATATATATATATATATATAAATATATATATATATATATATATATATATATATATATATATATAAGGTTTATATATAAGTTGTCATGGCAAAGAGCTTGGAGTGGGTTGCCAATTCCTTCTCCAGTAGATCGCAATTTGTCTGACCTCTCTGCTATGACATGCCTATCTTGGGTGACCCTACATGGTGTAGCTCACAGCTTCATTGAGATACACAAGCCCCTTCACAACGACAAGGTAGCAATGCAGAAGGGGATATCTATATATCTATCTATCTATCTATCTATCTATCTATCTATAGATATATATATATATATATATATATATATATATATATATATATATGATGTATTTGATGTATACATAATTATCAACGTACATACTACACTTCTTACTACAGAATTATCCGCTTTTTTTATTTCTACATTTAACATATTACAACTTAACTGGCTAATTAAATTAAATAAAGTGGGAGGAAGAAGTGATCATAAACTCGCAGTGCTGTGTTTTATTACCTTTCTTGTGTGCAAAATTAAAATGAGTAATTTTATGAAACAAGGCTTTCTCAAGCACTGAATCATTATCAGGTTAGGCGCTCACACAAACATGCGCTTCCATACTTTTGTGCAATAAATTAATAAATAAAAATAGTTAAAACCTGTTCTTTAAAAGAATATGGAACTTTTATGGATTTTACTAGATATATAATATACCTCTGTATCTATTTACTTTTATGTACTTTATTTCATTAAGAAGTGCTTATAAGATCGGTTTTTACTACCTAAAATCAAACAAATAGTCCCTGTATGGGTCTTCCCTCTGAAGCATATGAAGACACAGACTCTGTAAGGCTGGATGTGCAGGATAGTGTCCTACCCGATCAGGAACATGTCTTATCAGCATGTTGGGTCGTTTCCCTCTTCACATTTGCTAAAGATTGGCAGCAGCCCCCCAACCGCTAGATGGCGCTGGCGATTTTCACACTAGTGCTGTACAATGCATATAAGTCGCGCCGACAGAAGAGGCCTTGAGCTATGAGAGGCGCGCCCTCGAGGGCCAACTGCCCACGCCGAACATAGCAATGGCCTTGATTCAGAGTCGTCGGTTTACGCCACGTCGGAGGAGGTTATAATTATGGCCTTCCCTGAAACCGGACATGGCTACTTGCTGGCACTGCAGCTGTCAGTGCTGGCGATTTGCTGGCGATTTAACAACGGGATAGATCCGCATGTTCCAGAATGATAATGAGAAACGGTCACTAATTGGTTAGAATGAGGCACAGCACAGCAGAGTCTGTGTCTTCATGAGCTGCAGAGGAATGACCCATACAGGGACTATTTGTTTGATTTAAGGCAGTAAAAACAAAGCTTTTAAACACATCTTAATAAAATAATGTATGTAAAAATAAATAGATGCATTGGCATATACCTAGTATAATCCAGAAATTGTCCATATAACTTTAAATATAGTTTACTATTTAAAAAAACAGGTTTCATTAAAAGGTCATAAAATGATTTTACTGTGTTTGTGCAAGCAAGAGTACTCTCATCTGATCACACAAAGAGCAGCTATAATGTGATGATGCAGCTGGCAAGCTCACCTGCTGACTGTACTGATCACTAATCCCTACTTGCACCGGCTTCTGATCATCATTATTAGGTCACTAGTAAATTGCCCGTCAAAAATTAGGGTATCATTTTATATGTTTCTCTCCCTCCCTTGTGTCTCTTCCCCCTTCCCCTCCCCTATGTCTCCCCCCCCCACCCCTGTGTATCTCCCCACACTTCCCTCCTCTGTGTCTATCTCCCCTTCCCTCCCTGTTTCTCTCCCCCCTTCCCTCTTCTGTTTCTGTTTCTCCCTCTCCCCTTCCCTGAGTCTCTTTCTCCCTCTCCCCATCCCCTGTGTCTCTTCACCCTTCCCTCCTCTGTGTTTCTTCCCCCTCCCCTGTGTCTTTTCCCCACCTCTCCCTTCCACTGTGTCTCTTCCCAATCTCCCCTGTGTCTCTTCCCCCCCGCTACCCCTGTGTCTCTTCACCCCCTCTCCCCTCCCCTGTGTCTCCCCCCTCTCCCCTACCCTGTGTCTTCCACCCCCTCTCCCCGGTGTCTTCCTCCCCCTCTCCCATGTGTCTTCCTCCCCCTCGCCCACTCCCCTGTGTCTTCCTCTCCCTTCCGTCCCCTGTGTCTCCCCCCCTGTGTCTCTACACCCCCTCTCCCCTCCCCTGTGTCTACCCCTCTCCCCTCCCGTGTTTCTTTCTTCCCCTCTCCAATGTGTATTCCTCCCCTCCCCTCTCCCCTGTGTCTCCTCCCCACCCCTTTGTCTCTACACCCCCAACCCCTGTGTCTCTACACCCCCTCGCTGTGTCTCTTCCCCTCTCTCCCCTCCCCGCGTCTCTTCCCCACCACAGGTCTATTTCCCCTTCTCCCCTCCCCTGTGTCTTCCTCCCTCCTCTCCCCTCCCCATTCTCACCTCCCTCCCCTTTGTTTGCATATCTAAACATCACATTATTAACAAGTGCTTAAAAGCTATATTTTACTAAAAATGAAGGTCCGCCCCAGTAGCTCATGTACAGAGTGTCTCTGTACTACTAGATGTACCAGCCAATCGCAGACTGTCTCTCAGCCGCATCCAACAACATGCTGTTGAGAGACAGCCTGTGATTGGTTAGTATATCTAATACCAATAGAAATATTGTATGTATGAGGCAGTCCATTGTAGACACTATTTTGACGATTTCAGTGAGTAACTACAGATCTTAAGATCTCATTTATAAAATAATGTTTAAATGTGCAAATAAATACTTAGTAGATTATCTTAATAAAAAAAAGAAGGAACCTTCCATATGCCCTAAGATTCCTACCCAATACTGATGGGTCTTTTAGAATTATTAGATTTGTATTAACTCTGTTGAGAGTTCTTTGGGTCGCCGCATTTCAATTGAAGCAGCTAGAATCCTCACAATTGTACTTAAAGATGAACAGAGACAAAAATGCCAGCTCACTTCACAAAATTATTGCAAACAAAATACAACAAATTAAAGGCTGTATTTTTATAATTTTCTAAAAACACTTTGCACATTATCAAGTTAAATTCTTCCAAAGAGCACGTTGTAAAAATAGGACTATAGTGATCCTTCAAGCACCAAGCAACCTTCCTATTAGAACAAAAAATTATATTTTAAATAATGTTAATTAATGTATACAATAATTGGATAGACCGAATGAGCGTACCAAGGGAGTAACTGCCAATGCACTACAGAGCCACAGTTAAATGCATATCTAAGTGTCCTGGATTATGAATGCATGTGATATAGGAGAATCAATAGTACATGCAAACATTTTTTTGCATGGAAAATACCAAAATAAAGATTTAAACACTCAGCCTGATGTTTGCTAAATCTTTTTAGTTTGCAAGCTGCACATTTTGTTAGTTGACACCCCTGAAAATCCCTGCTAAGATTAGCATAAAATTCCGAATTTGTTTGAAAGCAGAGGTTAGCTGAAACATTTGTATTACATTCTAGGGTTCCTGTGTTGCAAAGCAGCCTAGGATATGTAGTCTCTCTCTCTCTCTTCTTGTGCTCTGATTCAGCTGTGTGCTCAGACCCCGCCCTTCCATGTGATTCCATCCACTAGCAGTTATTTCCTGTGGTCTCTACCAGAAAAATCAAACTCTGTATCTGGCAGCCTCTCCTCAGTGTACTTGGTTATGTAAGCTCCCTGTGGGTGTGCAAAGCTGGATTTTATTCTCCTATATATAACTTTGTAAGTACACTGAAGTTTTCTATATACAGTAACACATATTTTTCTGATAATCACTGCCTGTTATTACCAAACATTTGAAACCCAGGAAACTTATATATACGGTACCTTTATTTTATATATAATGGTGCATGTCCTTTTAATTCTTTTGCATTTTAGGTATTGTTTAAAATGACCATAGAAAATTACAAGTCGTGTTAAAGGTTGTATGCTAGTTAGACAACAGTTTAAATATATTTGGTGCACACACTGTTGTACATGATGAATGATCTTTAAATATTTCTAAAAAATTCTTCATACCCTTCAGTGTACAAGGACTAACCTTGATAATATGGAGCTTCGGCAACAGGTTACAATCCGCTAATGTGAGCTCATTCCCATCCAGGTACTTCCTGTTTGATACAGTGACTTCCTCTGTGCTATAGGCATCAATCTCCTCAGTCAGAGGAGTATTCAAAAAGTCATTTAACTTCTTTAAGGACTTCAGCAAGCTCTTTTCTAGACCTATCAATGTTAAATATATTTTTTAGTCAATGATCTCCAGAAATACAACAGATGTATATGAAGAAAAAGTTTAATATATATAATAATAATAATAAGATTTATGAAGCAACATGCAACATACCATTGTATCTTATGGCACATCTCAACCTGAAAATTAACTGATTATGCCAGACCCATGTACGACCCAAGTCCTCAAAATTATAATTTATCACTTTTTTATTAAGCATCTGAGAAATAATTTGTAGAACATTATATTATTTCCTTTCAACATAATATGCCTCAAGCTGATAATATTAGCTCTCTCAACGTACCCCTTCTATTTTCCAAACCTCTCACGGAAGTCATTAATATCCTGCTCACTACTTTTTACCTGATGACTTAAAGGACCACACTGTAATGGTCTAGCACTAAGAGCTAGTTATTTTAATTATGCATTGATTATTATTTAAAATTGTTTTAATTGTAATAGCAATATTTAATATTAAATTCATATTCAAAAATGAAAGTATTCGCTCCAGTTGAGTGTTTGTCTGATAAGGTCATTAGGGGGAAGTGGACGCTTGGCTGCGAGGCACGTCTAAAGGCTTTTTAAGAAAAGCTTGATGCCAAAGGAAACCACTATACTACAACAAGCTGATCATTGGGTTGGTACGCTTTATGTCTGCTAGACAAAGCCACATCCCCAAATGACCTTGTAGTGGGTGGATACCAGCAGCAGCTGAGTGTGACTTTTGAAAGTAAGTTTAACATTGAATTTTATTTTTTTAAATAATTAAATATGTATTTTAATAATGATCAATGCATAATTAAATTTCCCTAAATATGAAGCCACTCCAAATTTAATTCAGCACCCAATATGTCTTGAACTCTTTTCTCCATCCTCCCAGAAACATTCACCAGAAAACATTCTAGGTTCACTCCCTGCTCCCTAAACCACAATTACCTTACCCAGCAACACCTACCCCTGCTCTAGTAACCTCCCCTCTTATCATTTTTCTAAGTCTACACTCAGGACACCCCAGAGATGAATCATACTTACTCTCATTCAAATCCATTTTGGGGTTCTTTATGTATGCTGAGAATTTTGCAAACACATCATTTCCTGCTGAATTAGATTCTGAATGTACTGGAGCAAGCTTAGGGTACCTTTTAAAAATATTAAAAACAAAGTTTAGCACTGTATTTGGGGAATTTACTGAAATATCTAGTATGGTTTGTTATATAGAACACAGTGGTACCTATTAACATGACACCTAACTCAGGACTACATTATATTAGTGCCATTAAAATACCTGTTAGGATGAATTTATCAACCTGGTAGGTTAACAGATTTGTTTATTGCACCAATATTCACCATTTAAAAAAAAACAAAAAAAAAACATTAAAAGGCTTTGTAGCATTAAAGTACAACCACAGTTAAACAGTAAATCATTTAACAATTAAACAACAGATAAGAGTAAGCAAGTAGTCTGTCTTATATAGATAACAACATCCAGTGGTTCAACAAAGTTATCCGCAGTTCAATAATTTATCCAATAAAGAATATGCATAGACAACAACTGCTTTGGGCTTTTGATACTAATAAAGAATAAGAAAAGGGAAAATAACCTATTAAAAACTACTGGTAGTGATATGAAGCCAGTAGCTGTTATATATGTTCTAAAAGCTGATAAACAATAAGAAGCCATGAAGACCTCAACAATAAAACCTGTTAGCTATTTTACAATGGCTGTATTTAACGGTTGTCTGTGTAATATAACACTCTGAGAAAAGTGTATGTCTCAAGAATAAAGTAGTTAAGAAGATATTACTATCATAATTTATTGACATTTTTAATACTAAATACCTTATTTCAAAGGTAAGAGATGGGAGAGTAGAATATCAAGACTGAAATTCAGTGCATAACATCAATAATTACATATATTATATTTACACATGCAATACCTTGGCATTGTTAACCTTTCTTCTAAGAACTCTTCAATTTTATTTACATCTATTTTCACTTCTCCATCAAATGTCATAAAAGGAGGATTTGTTCCCGGTGCGAGGTTTTGTAGGTCTGCGGGTTTCCTATATTGAAAGTTTAACACAAAGGATTTTTTATTGATAGTAAATATACAGCCTCTAATAAATTACACTGACCACATTTTCTTGTAGGGAACGTTTCACCTAAACATAAAATGTTTTTATATGGGCCGTTCAAATATATGTAAAAAATGGACACAGGGGATGCCATTAAACATTTTACGTGCCATTAATACTTTGCCATTATAACTGAATGTTTCAAAAAGATCAAGAACCAATCACATTACAGGCTCTTAATTTTGATGAATCAGTGGATATGCAAATTATATTTAGCTATTTTAGTTTAGGTGGACAGACCAATTTTTCAAATAATTTACTGTGAATGTTCAGTCTGATAATGATGAGGCACAAAGCGTTTGCTACTCACCTCTTCAGGTCGACTGTGGTGACATTAAATATTACACCTTTTAGCCAAAGAATCATAAATAAACGCTGTGAAAATGGACAGTTTCCAATGCTTTCACCATCGCTGCCAGCCTAAAACGGGAACAGACATATGATTAGATGACAAGAAATTATTATTATTTAATATAATACTATTAAACATAAATGCCAAGTCTCTATGCAGCAATACAATGACAATATAAGAATAAAGGCATGCAGACTTGAGTAGGAAGTGCTACACCCTCTACCATACTCAAAGTTGAGCGGCTGTTCTACCACAAAAAAAGTATTCCGTATTAGACAAGATGGCGACACAGATTGGTTTCAACACACAACTTTTACATATTCTTTACTGTGGGAGCTCCTCATTAATCCTATTGCAAGCACTGGCATGTTAGCTGCCATTTCATTGTAGCTGGTAGAAGTTACCTTAACATACAAAGCCATCCAACTAGTGAAGCAGATAAACAGAAGCCAAGATGTCAGATTTCACTGCATTATAATTGAGTAATTTTTTTTTCTTTCTGTGAATCTATCCGGTTTTATGTGCGCCACTGTTGAAGCGCGCTCCCGTGGTATAGCAAAAGAACTATTCTCCTCCTCTGTGCACGTGGTGGATAGCAAACAGCGGCGCACATTAAACAGGATAGGACCTTTTCTTTTTACTATTTAAAACATTTTACCCTTTAAGAATTTATCTTCAAATGAGCACATTTTAAATATAGAACTACTATCTAACTCTAGGTATTTTACCAATATATACTGTATATATAAATAAATAAATAAATATATATATAAATATATATATATATATATATATATATATATATATATATATATATATATATATATATATATATAATGCCATTCTTATGATATTTGTTGCAATTCCTAGTTTTGTTTTTATTTAAAAAAAGAAAGGAAATAAACAACACAAATGAATATCAAAGAAATATCTAACAGAAAAAACTGCATTGTGTAAATTCTAGTTGTCTTTTTGATATACCCACAAATCATAGGTTGTTATCTCATTTCCAGGGTGGTAATTGCCAATGAATACCAGTTACCACCAGTGGGCTGCCTCATTAGCCTAACTGCTCTAAGGGGTCTGCATGCAATCATTCTTTTCAATATCACATGGCTTTAGAGTGAAAACAATGCAGGCAGACCCCCATGACCTATTAAAATAAATAAAAAATAAGCTATTTTTCTGACAGTTATGAATGTAATCTAGCACTCTGAGAAAAGTGTATATCTCAAGAATAATGTAGTTTAGAAAAAAATGAATAGCACAATTTATTGTGCTAGTCATTACCAGGATTTAATTACCAATTATCAACGATGTTCACCTGAAAAGTGAGATAACAGACAATGCTCAGTGAGTGGATCAGAAAGGCTGATTGTACACACTTCAAAGTTTATTATAAGCTTTTTTTTAACAACATTAAATTGCTAAGGCATCTGTTATTACCTATAGTTTATAGTATTTCAGATTTGAAACCTTGACCGTGTTCTTTTTTAAATGAATTAATACAATGTATTTATATTTATCTACAACTTTATTAGGTTTTCTGTAATATCCTACTTGTGTTTTGAGACAATGAAAAGTATGAAAAGCAGTAAAACTGGTACACTTAGTAATACAAGATAACACTGCCCTTTCAGAACAAAATAAAATATTCTGAGTTTTCATTTAAGGTGACAAGACTGGAATGGCTCCATGACAAACATGCCTGAGCTGGGAGCCGGCATGACCTTGAGCGCGTGAACTTCTGTTTAGGTAAAGATCCTTGTAGCTGGGCTGTAAAATGAGCTTTATTACTGGAGGACGAATACTTGGGAAAAGCATTTTTTACTCACTTGTGTCTCATTGTCCCGGCAACTGAAAGTCAGAAAGTGCTGGATGTCTTGGAGTAATCTTCTATAAAGTGGAAAATGACAGCACAGAACTGACTAGGCCACACACTGGGCATTTTCCCAATTTATTTGGTGATTGCCATGTATTGAGTGTGATACAAGCTATTCTGATCTGGTCTGTAATATTGCAATTTTTTTTATAAAAGTTAAAAAAAAACTATACTTAAATACTTAAAGTAGCATGGATGATTTCTGGATTTCACTAGGAATATACTATACCTATGTGCCTTTTTAATTTTGTGTACTTTATTAACACTGGCAGAGCTAGAGAATAGTGGCCCTGGTGCAAAATTATTTTGTACTGGTCTCAACCCTTAGTAGCAACTCACTCATTGCCCCTCCCATAACAGCTCCCCTCCTTAAGACCCTTTCCCATAGCTTCTCCCCAGTAAAGCTCATTTCCATAGGTGTTTCCCTTCTCTTGCTTCCTCCCTGCCTGCAACACAGCTCTAGGACGTGCACGCTCCACATTCCAGGAACATCCTCTACAGGGACATAGCATCCAGTTTGTTAGCATCTATCCCCACACAGCACCAAACTCCTCTCAACACCCACTTCCCAAACCTTATGCTGTTCTCTCCCCCTCACAGAAGCTATCCCCCCTGGACTTTGCTGTCACTTTGCAGCACTTGCTGTCTCACTTCTTTAGTGAATCACATCCCCAACATGCTGAACTGCTCCACACCGCCACCTCTTAGAGCTTCAGTAGAAAGGCACTTTTTTTAAAAATACAAAAAATTACATAACACAGCCCCTCCTTCCCCAGAGGAGGGCCCTGGTGCATTGCACCAACAGCACCACTGGTAGCTCCACCCCTGTTTATTAATTAAAATCATATGGATAGTTCCTAACTTGATTCTCCCCTATGCAGGTCATGAAGACAGTGTACTTCTAAGTACAGGGGTTGCACTGTCTAATAGTAACCAATCAGTAGCAACATTCTGTAACATGCTCCTTGAGAGAAGTCATTGATTGGCGAATTTGAAACAACGTGTATTTGAAACTGTGTATTCATGAGTTGTGTATTCAACTGTTTTTAATATAGATTCCAATAGATATGAATGGTATGATTTTAGGCAGCAAAAAACTTATAAGCACTTAATTAAATATATAGTTTAAATCAAAATAAAAGGAAGTGAATATATGACTTGCGTTGGCGAGGAGAGCCAATACATTTTAGAAGCAGCACTGCCTAATTTCTCTATTCATTTTAATTTTGAATTATTTTTTTTATTATATACAGTACTGCTCTTTTAAGGGCTGATATAACTAAAGTAGACTTTCAGTTAACTAGATCTCAAGCAACCAGAAAAGAAATTGAATACTATACTTTAACTAAAAATTTAAATTTACAGGGCTCAACAAATACGAGGAGCCAGGTTGTCATGCCACAAAATGCTTACAGGCTCCTAGATATCATCCACTGTACATCTCAATGTTACCTGGAGGCAGACAGACGAGTGACTGAGACAGGGCAGTGTTGGCGTTACATTCCCCAGGATCAGCACCGCACCCTCCAGCCCAACATACCTGTGTGTAAGTGAGGAGTGAAAGCTGCTGCTGCTAGAACACCCCTCACTGACAAATATACTTAGCAGAGCATCCTATGTGCAGCTAATCTAGGCTTCTTTTACTAGTAACTCTAAAGCAACCAGAAACTACATTTATCTGGCATCTGCCAATCCACATGGGCGCCGGATAACTGAGAGTTAACTTATAATAGACTTTTTCTACCTACTTTTTACTGTATTCTATTTTATTACTACCCTCTATTTATCTTGTGGTGCATAAAGTTATCAAGTACACCATTTTTAGATCGATTTTAGAAAGTCTATCTAATAGTACAATTAGGCAGGGAAAAGTCATATAGCTAGTTTTTAATTAGAAAAAAATATTGTTGATGCCTCTGCTGGACCACTGGGGAATCCATGACATATGAGTGGAAGTTGTGTGTGTGAGGGGGAATTTACATTTCTGGAAATGTACAATTTTATTTCCTGAAGAAATGAGTCAGTGATGGGGCAAAGGGTGTAGTGTCAATTTCAATCTTATCCAGTTATCTTAACAAAGGTTCTCTGTTCCCACCTTCCTCACCCCTCCCGCCACTGATAGCAAAAACACACACTCTCATAATCCAAGTCGGAGGAAGTGATGAAACAAACACAAAATGGATTCCTATACTCATAAACATAGTCTTCTAAAAAAAATCCCCAAAAATGTTTTTTTGCCCATGACTCACAGAGGTGCTAATATTATTAGTTTGGTACATACCTGAGGAAGAAGTGTATTTTTCCTGAACTGAAGTGTTTTTTTAAATAGTAAATATATATTTTTTTAAATTACTCCTCCTATTTTGGGTACAATATCAGGGTCAAAATTGAGGACTGGACCGTGGATTAGTGGGTGGCTGACAGGCCGTCCATCACACGGTAATGCTGACTCGTGTTAAAGGGTCTTATTCATCAAACCAATGCACATCGGGGGGTTATATAAACTTTCTCAATATTTCTCACCACTTATTAATCACCAACTGAGTTCATGTTGAGATGGAAAGATTATTTATAAGAACACAAACACCTAGTTAAATTCTATCCTGTTCTTATTCTTGTTTGAGTATTATGGCCCCAAAAAAACCTCCCTGCTATTCATAATCCTCATTTAATAACTCTGTGGAATGGCAGCCAAACATTCACTATAAATACAAAAGTCCTATATCCTTTTTAATTTTTAAGCAGTATTAGAAACATAAAAGAGGACTTTGTTCTCAACTCTACAGCGCAGAGGAACAGATTAGATGCTGGCATTTTAATCGTGGATCCTGTTTTAACGCCGTGAAAGTGTTGCTTTGAGTATGTCATTTCGAGTGTAACTCGGAGCTGCGTTTGCAAAAGAACAATATGGCAGATGGTTGCCTGTAAAGCGCCATTGTAATTTGTACTCAAGAGGTGATCATGCCAAAAGAAGACCTGGATCGGGATTCTTGCAAGGGCAAACTAGGAAAGAGATGGCGTAGGCTACTAATATTGTATATAAAACCTCATCATTGTATGTTTTCGTAGTTTAGTAATTCAGCATGTCCGACTTTCTATGACAGTAGCATGCCAGCCGCATTGTTATGTCTCTGGTCATGCTTATCCATAAGGTTATCTTGGCCAAGATACAGCCAGTTCCTTCTCTTTGTCTGACCTCTCTGCTATGACCTGCCCATCTTAGGTGACCCTACATGGTATAGCTCACAGCTTCTCCCAGGTACACAAGGCCCTTCACCACAAAAAGGTAGTGATCCTGAAGTGGATCATTGGATTTACTGACCCCGTGAATCTTACTAGCCCCACTAAGCAGCACGACTAGAGATGTGACATTTATAAGGAAGGAATGAATGACCTTATTATGTATAGTTTAGAGGAGACATTCTCAATCTGTGGTGTATGTACTACCTGTGGTCCATGAGCTTCCTTTAGGCTGTTCCTGTTACAACTGGGATTACAAAAATATTATTAAATAAAATTGAGAAAATTAATAAAAATAAAAAAAAAGTGCCTGGATTATATACCAATATATCACAGCATGATAGTTCTTAAGTAGCAGCAGAAAAAGCCTTACGAAAATCTGTACGATCATCAGTATTTAGGTCCATGAAGATATTGGTCAACCTCTAATTCGTCCATGAAAATACCTCATTAGATGTGGCAGAAACTTTCAAATACATCAAAGCTGAGGAGAGAAGTTTTTTTCTAGAAAAAGAGGAGTGCAAGAAAAAGAGGTTGGGATTTAAAAATGGAAGGGTGATTAAGAGGTAATACGAGAAAGTACTAGCTTGCAGAAAGGGTGGTAGACAAGTACATACAGTCTTCCAGTATACATGATTGGGGCTTGAAATGGATTCATGAATGCCTGATTAAATAATATGGCTAAATGGAGGTTAACTGCACGACAAAGCCGAAAAGCAAGGCATAAATCTGCATTGATTTTTGAACTGACAATAAGTTATGAGTTACTCCCTGACACTTTGACACCCAAACCCTATGCTAATAAGATTTTATGCATCATTCGTAAATCAGGGCAGTGACGTAACTGCTAAAAGCAGAAGAAAGATTTACGTGTACAGAAGACCTTGCTGAGTTCCCCAGAAGCATTTAAAGTGACAGTATAGCAGAAAAAAGCACTAAATTATGAAATCTCAACATTACTTGACACTTAACAGTCCAATATCAACATATGTGTAATTAAAAATTATGATATGTTGGTATTAAGCCTGTTTTATAATGCAAAATACAGGGTAACACCCAACTCAGTACTCACAAAACCACATTGCCTAGGAACAACTCTAATGCATATCTATAAATATATCATATTTTAAAATAAAATAAACTCATCTTTTTAATATCAATATATATTAATAAATAAAAAACAATAACTTTTTATATATATATATATATATATATATATATATATATATATATATATATATGTTTTCTTGCCGCACTTGCTACAGCACTTCCCACTCATTCTAAGATTTATGACGTTCACATTTCCTATTGGCTACTAGAGCCGTGTCTCACCCGTAAAGCTTGATTTGGCTACTCCCTACACAGAAATCTGTTGTGGCTAAGGCAGGATTTATGGCAGCCCTAATCTGGGGGAGTAAAATATTTACATTAGTGTAAAAACAAGTTCCCGCAGCTGATTTAGGGAAGTGCCCTAACTTAGAGCACCTGATTTACATAGGGCTCCTATTCAGTAAAGGGGATACAGTGAATATATAAGAGAATATATAAGCGTTCTCCCCAGGAATCTTCAACTGCTCAGCAGATAAGAAGGAGTAGCTGGGCAGGCATGCATCCCCACAATGCTTGTTGCCCGATATTCACCTCTTAAGCTGGGTAGTGCTTCAAACTGGGCAGGAGTAGCACCCACCCAAAACAGGCTTGGATCCGGGAAAAAAATGGATCAGAAGGTATACAGAAAACTTCACTTGTAAGAACTTAAAGGCTGACTATATAAGGAGACTTATATATGCCTATTGCCAAAATGATAACGTCCTATATATAGACATGGAATCATGATGTAAATCACGTATAGAATGCATATTTTATCATTTCATTTGACATTTGCAAAATATTTGATGATGCAAACTAACTTTGAGAAATCTGCTAAAGCTTGCTTAAAGGACCACTGATCTCTGGAAAAAAAATGTTTACATTGAATCAAAGCAGAACCATCAACACAGCTAGGCAGGGTCCACTTACAACATGACAGGGGGAGACCTCAGACAGCTGTTCATTCATCCCCCTTGCGGAAAAGCAGCCCTTTATTATTGTACCGCATACAACACGATTCCACCAATAAAAACAAATTATACTTACATAATGTATATATATATATATATATATATATATATATATATACTGTATATACATCTAACATATTTATATTATATACAGTTCCGAACCCAGCCATCTACATTTATTTCAGTTATGTATGTATAATTCATGTGTATTCATTGAAGAGTCTTGTAATTCCTTGGAATGTATATATATATATATAATATATATATATATATATATATATATATATATATATATATATAGTATATAAATAGTACATTTGTGTTTACATTTGAATGTCTAAAACAAGGTAAAAAAAAAACATGTTTCCTGCTCAGAATTCCAGGAATTACAGTGTTTACACTGCACTCTGGGAAGCTGAGCAGGGACATGCAAATGTGCTCACAAATGCTTTGTTCTTCAATCCATAACCATTTTAAACATGGGTTCCTTTAAGCTTATGCCCGCTGCATTACACAGCTTGTATGCAAAGCCAAGGTTGGATTATAGACAAGCTGGGAATCCTACCCATGGACAGCCATTTCAAGGTTACTGCCGATCATCAGCATGGGGCGGGATCCCAGCTTGTGTAGTGGATATTTTGAGTAGGTAGTTCACCACAACAATCATTTAATATATGGTGGGCAAAATACATATATATATACATAATAGGCTGACATGACAACTGCCTAGGTGCACTTCCTTGTGAAGGGCATCTCATTTCACAAATAAATAATATTCCTTATCATAATAAAAATGAAATACTACAGTTCACAGACTCACCGCTAGGGGGCAAACACCTGGAGCAAGAGAACTGTTATATCATCCAATAGCCCTGTAATTCTGTCTGTATGTGTATATGTGTGTTACTGTGTGTGTGTATGTTTATGCTAGGAGTGTAGTTATAGTATTTATGTATATAGTGTATGGGGCACTTTCTATACTTTCTGTATAAATCTGTGTTGGGGACTGTGTGTACTTACACTATAAATAGCCAGAAGTCACTGCCGCTTTTTTCATAAAGCCACAGCCTCTGAGGAAGCCATATATGTGGTGAAACGGACGTTATGCTGGCTCATTTTTTAACTTTTCATATTATACTAGAGAACTTGTGAGGCTCCCAAATAGGGCATTGTGAAATTGTCTTCTTTTGTTACAGCCTATATGCTGATCTACTGGAAATATAAAATCAGGTCCATTTTAGTTTTTGATTTTATTACACAGTGCTCTCATCATTCACATTCATTACTGTGGTATTGAGCTAAAATACTGCTATATCCTTTAGGTAAATTACTCAATTTCTTCTACCTGTTGCATGCTTATAGGCAGATTTGGGGCATCTCTTAAAGAGCCTTCCAGGTAGGAGGACCCACCAAGGCCATAGTCCTAACCTTCCATGCTATCCCTGTATATTACTTTGTACAATTTTGTAATGGTGTGAATTGGATGATGTGGACTCACTTTATATAGACGGCGTGTATTGTTCTAGTTGACTATTTTAGGCACTCTCTTCGTATATTTTATTTATCTGTCTTAGTATGGAGGAAGCAGATACATAAAATATATAGTGCCAGAACAGGTGTGGTATATTTTACCAATAAATTGCCAAAATTTGTCTTAATTTTAATGATAAATTGTGCGGGAGGTGTATATATATCTATAGTATTGATGATGATTATGAACTGTGTGTGAGAGAAGCGATGTGCACATATCTATCTATCTATCTATCTATCTATCTATCTATAGTAAATAAATAGTACATTTGTTTTCACATTTGAACATTTAAAACAAGTTAAAAAAAAATGTTTCCTGCTTAGAATTCCAAGAAATACAGCTAGTGCACTGCATTCTGGGAACCTGGGCAGGTAAATGCAAATGTGCCCACAAAGGCTTCGCTCTTTAATCCAAATACCATTTCAAACATGGTTCCTTTCAAGCATATGCCCGCTGTATTACACAGCTTTAAGCAAAACCTGGGATGTATTACACAAGCCAGGAATCCTACTCATGTATAGCTGTTTCAAGGTTACTGCCTCTCATCAGCGTGGGGCCGGTTCCTAGCTTGTAGTAGATTTACCACAACAATCATTTAATTTATGGTGGGCAAAAGAGCCATAGAAGCCTCCACCGTACAGTAGTATATATTATGGACCTTAGTGATGTATGGACAACCAGTGATATGGTCTAACGTGTCTAACCTGTGCAGGGTGTCCCTGCAAGTTATTGTCAAGTGTTTATAACCGATAATAAATCAGAGGTTGTGTTACTTTTTGATTACATTTTATAAACAAGTAGTAATTCAAAAGAGAACCTTTTAAAAAATATGACCCCTAAAGCTATTTTTCTTATTAGTTTGTTAAATCTGTAAATAATAGCAACATTTTAGTGGCCCTGAAGCGCCATGTTTATAGCGTGCTCTTCATTAAAGGTTAACGCAAGTGAGGTATGTTATGAGTGCATCTGATAATTAGTAGTGTATGAAAACATTTTTTTTTGCATGAACACATCCCAAAATACACAGTAATTAGTTTACCTTGAAGTTAGCAAAATTTGTTTTTTGGCATTTGCATTTTATTGTGTGCACCCCTAGAAAACTCCACCCCAATTAGCATAACATTGAAATTCAGAATCAGGATAACACATTATATCATCCTTCACCTCAGTGGCTTCTGGCATGTGCTCAGTACAAGAACTGCAACAGTTACTCCCTGTGCTCTGTACCAGAAAGGTCAAAATTTGTACCTTGCTGTATTTCCTGTGGGTACACTACTGAATTTCCTGTGTACCTGGCTTATGTAAGCATCCTGTGACATTTGTGCAACTAACTTTGTAAGTAAACTGAACTTTTCTATATAACACATGTTTTCATACACTACTAATTCTCCTCTATCAGATGCATTCATAACCCAGGTCACTTGCATATACCTTTAAAGTAGTGCTGTATGAAAGTCAGTGGAATAGGAACCAGTGGGGTGGGGGGTGACAGACAAATTATTATCAATTTAAGTGTAGGCAGTATGCCAACAAATGAGAATAGACCATATTACTAAAAAAAAACTTAAACAATATATGTCATTTTTTTTTAGTTTTTATTCCATTTGACTACATTTGCATCTCTGACCAAGCACTACATTCCTCCTTTTAGTGCTTACTGGTTCTGTGCACAGCCATCCGCACTCCCCATGATTTATAGAAGCCTCCTACAGTGACTCGGAAGCAAAGGAGGAATGTGGTGCTTGATCAGAACTGCACATGGAGTAACATGGGATTATTATTATTATTATTGTTTATTTGTAACGCGCCAACATATTCCGTTGCGCTATACATAAGTTAATTTCCAGGCAAAGACATATTCAATATTAACACATTGAAAAGAATGGAGGTTCCTGTCTTTGAGCTTAGAATCCGGTGTCCATAGTGCTTCCCCAAGCGCCATGTAAGATTGAAAACTCGCAGACGTACAATCTAAAGGTTTTGTGTGTGGTTCAGGAGGGTGAGAGAAGTGTGGTGTATGTTAGGAAAGAAGGTGAAACAGATGAGCTTTTAGTGAGGTTTTGATGGATTTGAGGCAGGAGGATAGTCTGGTGGAGCGAAGCAAGGAGTTCCAGAGAATGGGGGCAATACTAGAAAAGTCCTGCCGGTGGGAGTGAGAGGAGGTGTCAATAGTGGTAGAAAGAAGAAGGTCGTTAGTAGAATGAAGAGGGCGGGTGGGGGATTATTTGGAGATGAGAGCAGAGATGTATGGGGGTGCGCTGTTGTAAGTTAGGGTCCTGATTTTACATTTTATTCTGGAGGCTAAGGGAAGCCAATGGAGTGATTGACAGAAAGGTGCTGCCGACACTGAACATTGGATACGGAAGATGAGTCTGGCGGAGGCGTCATTATAGATTGAAGGTGGGATAGACGGGTGGTGGGCAGGCCAACACGAAGCGAGTTGCAGTAGTCAAGACAGGATATAATGAGAGAGTGTATCAGTATCTTAGTTGTGTCTTGTATAGTGACGGATTTTGGAAATGTTTTTAGATGGAGAAGGAAAGATTTGGTTGTATTTGAGGGATGAAAGAGAGGGCAGGGTCCAGTAGAACCCCAAGGCAACGGGCTTGGGAGGTGGGAGTGATGATGGCGTTGTTGACAGTGAGAGAGATGTGAGGAATTGACGCTGTAGTAGAGGGAGGGAATATAAGGAGTTCGGTCTTAGACATGTTGAGTTTGAGATGGTGGGTGGACATCCAAGAGGATATACTAGAGAGGCAGTTGGAGACGTGTTAGAAGAGAGCGGGATAGATCTGTGCTGAAAGGTAGATTTGAGTGTCATCTGCATAGAGATGATACTGATAAAAAATAAAATGTTTTCAAAAATAAGTCCTGTTTTTAAAAATAATTTTTACAATTCTAATTCATTAACATACAGTCTACAGGAGCAGTATGCCTTAAAAAAAACAACCTTTCATATAGTGGCCCTTTAAAAGGAAACATTTCTAGAGAATAAAAATGCGTTCTTCAAGGGAAGTAAAAGGTTAGGTAGGCACTGTAGATATTTAGGCCCAGACTTATTGGAATACTCCATCCATTACAGCCGGCAATGAACCAATCTATTTGTAAAACAGAATTTATCAAGTAGCGAACGCGCCTATACGCCATTCCATATGATAGAAAACGCGCGCATCTAAAATCGATAGTTTATGCGTGGCAAACAGATTAAAAATGCTTATTGATATGTCAAATGCCTACATCAACTGCATGTAGCCATAATAATCATCAAATAATAAACTGGCTGAAGCTGTATGAATAGGGTCAAACCAGTATGGATAACTTTAGATTTTTGATGGAAAGAGGAAAGAATAGAGTCAGATCCAAGCTGAATCAGAACGAGATGCACTTAAAGGTTCAGATATTGTACAGTTTATTACTATATTTATTAAAAAGTACTTTAGTAATTAAATGCTAATAAAACACAGTAAACCAAAACTGAAAATTTGAATGTGTACCTGTCCATCAGTCTGTATGGTTCACTCACCAAGGGTGTGCTATTATCTACCTCTACAGCATCATAAATACTCATTACTTCATTACTGAGCATGTGCAGACACCCCGTATAGTAATGGAGCTAAGGTCATAAAGATTTCATAAAATGCTTTGAAAACAATGCAAACGATCATTAGCCCCATGACACTTTAGAAATAGATAACAGCACAACCTTGGTGGGTGAATCATAAATATTAATTGACAGGTAAAAAATACTAATCTCAATGTAAGTTTAAGAAAACACGTTTAGTTAATATATACCTATTGCTTTAGGATCTGTTCTCTGTCCCTTTAAAGAAAAAATATCATGTCTGAGGTTGTTGTTTTTTATATAGAGCTGTAAAACTAGCTGCACATTGTATTAGCCATTTTGATTTTTTTTAAAATCTTTTCTGTGTAAGGGTATAAAGACCAAGGCCCTCATTCAATTGCAATTTGGCCAATTGAATAGGGCCCTAAATAAGCACATAACATATATTTTTTAAAGAAGTTTTTAGTTAGCAAGCATCTATCCAAAAGAAAGGTTTTCACTAACTAAAAACTGCTTTAATAAAAATATGCTATGTGCTTCTTTAGGGGCCTATTCAATTGCCCACATCGCAATTGAATGAGGCCCCCAGAATTTCAGGATATCATACCTTAGGCCACTGGTTCTTAACAGCCTGAACTAGTTAAAATATATTTTTTCAAATCAGACGTTCCCAGAAACATTGCAATTTAACCAGTCAGTCCTCAGGTCATAGATCCTGTATTTCAATCACAATGACTGAACAACATATTAGCACAACTGCACTACAACATGGAAATCCTCAAATCATGGCCTGTTGTGGCTCCCAGAGAAGGTGCTGATCTAATATGTAGGTTTGAGAATCTCTGCTGTAGGGTTTATATACTTACATTTTACACACACAAGTTCTACGACCGATTAATCTTCATTAAATGTGGCCCACCATTTCGCAATATAAACTGCATGCTTTTGTTAAACATATTAAAGGAACACCAGAAATGCTGATAAACAGGGCAGGATTGTATAACATTTCTCAATTGGCATAATGTTGAAAAAGTGTATTAAAATGCTTGTACTAAGATTAAATAAAATGAAGCTATTTGCCACAATTTCCTAAACTACTACTACATACTAAAACATATTTTGTGAAAGTGTATTTTTGTGACACCCAACTAACTATTTCTCTGGCATTGGCAGCGTTGGATTTGTCTGGTGTCAGTGGCCATACATGGAAAATGGTTGCTCCACCATTGCCTTAACCTGTATACATATTAATACCTAGTACTACTAATACTATCTAAGGCACCTTAGTTATTACAGTAAAACCCCCGTTATCTGGCACCCACGGAGACTCCCTATTGCCGGATAACTTTAGTTGCCGGTTAAGGGTCTAAACGTCCCATAAACCCCCCAAAACTCCTCAAAATGCCCTTAAAAAGGCATTAGCACCTAAAAAAACAATTAGTAAAAAAAGTTAGCTTTTTTTTTTTTTGCAGTCTCGAACTGGCGGATTTGCCGGTTTAGCGGGAGTTTTTTGAAAATGGGGAATTGATGCCGGTGCCGGTTGCTTGAGAGTCCCGGTTAGTGGCTGCCGGATAACCAGGATTCTACTGTATTATTATTATTATTATAGTTCATTTATAACACGCCAAAATATTTCCGTAGCGCTGTACATAAATTAAGTACAGACAAAGATAAATACAAATTAACATATAGCAAAGCAAGGAGGGTCGGGACTTTGAGCTAGGAATCCAATGTCCATCATCATAAATAGAAAAATGGCTTTAAAATAAAAATTAAATGGAATTACTTTTAAAGAGTCAACTTCAGATTCCTGTGTCTTTAATGTTAATAATTTTGGTAAAACCTAACTCTAGGACACCTCTAGGTGTTGGGGGGCCACCTGCCCGAGCTAAACAATCATTTGTAATTGCGTATTATGCACCCAAAGAGTACAGACAGCAAATACCTCTTTAGGACTTGGTCACATGGAGTTGGCCTCTGACCTGAAACCATCATATGAAGAGGGAGAGGAACGCTCAAGAGTGCAAATGGTAACCATAAATCAACATTAGCGACGTCTCACGTACAATCTGTAATTGCCAATTGTAATTGTGTGATAAAACTTTTTATCATAGAGCTACTATGACGCCAAGCATTATATTCTATCTAAATTATACAATATATATTTGAAAATCTGGCACGCCATCAACACAACTATTTCAGTTGGATGCTCACCAAGACTAAAAAGCTATGTAGCCAATGACCATCGAAGCTACATCAGGATTAAGTTTAAGATTACTAGGGACCTGTTGATATCCAACATAAATGGACAAGCTGACAAGAATAGTTTTCCAAACCCTTAGTAGAATGACAATGGACTAATCCAGGGGTAGGCAAGTTCGGTACTCGAGAGTCACACACAGGCCTGGATTAGAGGATTTCCTTTCTGACGAGTCAATCAGGATGATTGAGGAAGCGATAGTCTTGCCATTATATTCTGAGCTAGCCAAATAATTCATTTTTATACAAATCTCTCTTTTCTGTTCAGTTGCCACACATCAATAACATGTTTCTACACACTTCAAAAACATATATTTTTGTTGTTCCCACAGAACAAGGATTTGAGAAATCATAAGACAACAATAATCATTTTCAATAAATTCCACCAAATGCATTATAGTTTAAATACTTTTGTATAAAAAATCTTCAAGTGAAAACTAAAAAATAATGTTTATCAGGCTTTCTGATCCATCCACTAAGCATAGCCTCTTATCTTTTTTTGTAATGGGTGAATATTGCGAATAATTGCTCTTTAGCCCTTATGGGATCTGGCTGCATTGTTCTTAGTCTAAACCCATTACAAGACTGAGCATGTGCAGACATTATGGAGTAACAAGGTTTATTAGATGGGTTCCCTGGTGGTCCAGTGGTTAGGATTCGGTGCTTTCAATACTGCGACCTGGGTTTGATTCCAGTCAGGGAACCAAGAGGTCACACCACCCTGAAGCCAAGCAGGGTTGGGCCTGGTCAGTACTTGGATGGGAGACCACCTAGGAATACCAGGAGCTGTATGCTGTGGCCAGCTGAAGAAGGAACTGGCAACCTGTATCTGTATCTCTGCCATGAAAACCAAGTAGATCAGCATGGTGTGTTACTGTACATGAGGTCACGGATAGTCGGACACAACTGATAAACACACACACTTAGGTTTATTAGACTAATTACTCCCTGGATTCTGCACATGCTCACTTTTGTCATTATCATATAGCTTCAGACAAAAAATAACACAGCTAGATAAGCAAGTTTTTTTTAGCACAGGTTTGTAGGGTGTTATGTTTTGGACATCACTGTATAATTCAAGTCGTCAAAAGCTTAACTATTATGATGTAATTATCTCTTATTTTGTTAATCGCTTAATTATGATTCGTGTAACCAATAAAAATAGATTGAAAAGAATATTTATTACACAGTAATTAGGTTATATATGAACATGTATTCAAAACCAATTTGTAAAGGAACTTCCACATCTATTTCTATAATTTTGCGGCCCTCGTGTCATATGGTACACATCAATCCTGTAGCCTTATTAATTTTTTGTTTTTGCGTCGTTCAGTCGTTTCCGACTCTCCGTGACCTCATGGACTGTAACACACTCGGACATCTTTATAACCATGGTCATGCTGATCCACCTGGTATTCATGGCAGAGATACTGGAGTGGGTTGCCAGTTCCTTCAGACTCTTAAATCAGTAGTGGAGCTACTGCTGGTGCACCAGGTGCTAAGCACTGGGGCCCACACAAGTGTACCGGCCCTCTGTTACCTGGAGTAAAGCAGGTCTCTTAATCTATCGGTGTAATTATTTTTTATAGAAGATGATGTGATCACTCTAGGAGTGATTTAACCACCTATATATATATATATATATATATATATATATTTGTCTTGCTTATTGACCCCTTACTTAGGTGGCAATGGGAGACCCCAAATGTTTTGCACCAGGGCCCTCAGTTCACTAGCTTTGCCACAGCCTTTAATATAATTTTTTTAAGCAGAGTTAAACATGTAGCAACATTTTTATTTTTTTATTTTATAAAATTATATTTTTTTCTAAATTTTAGTTACTGTTTTTACATTTTTTTATTATTTTTTTAACCATTTTTGAAGAAAAAAAAAAAAAAACAACAATACCATTTGATTAAGCCTGATAACAAAATAGAAACGCTAAACAACTAAGCATATACAGCGGACCCTCAGTACTCGACTACTTCTGAACTTGTCGAATTCGGTATTTGACGTGTCTAGATGAGCTAAAAACCTTGGTACTTGTCATGTCCCCTTGGTACTCGTGCTTGCTAAAACCAATTTAAAATATTCCTTATGGGAGTTTGGTTATTGCCATTTTTGTCACTTGTTGTGCCTTCTGGAACCAGTTAAGGATGAGTACCGAGGGTCCACTGTATTTATATAATATATTTATATTTTGTATAATACTGACCCACATACAGTGCCAATAAACTAATAACATGGTTAGCTCACTTTCCAAGTACATTGTACAATAATCAGCAGCTCAGATCTGTCTTTCAAAGTCACCGTCATGATGTCGGCAAATGGAAAAACACACAAATGTTCACTAGCGTGCACAGAGTTTTATCAAAGGTGAGCGACATAAATAAGATTAAACGTGTCTGTGCCCATGAAAAGCAGTACTTGTCATAAATAGGAACATTACAAATATCAAGGAGGACGCCTGAGGATGATGACTCTCTGTGACCTCATGGACTGTAACACATTACGCTGATCCATGGCAGAGATACTGGAGTGGGTTACCAGTTCTTCTCCAGTGGGCCACAGCATACAGCTCCTGGTATTCCTAGGTGGTCTCCCATCCAAGTACTGTCCAGGCCCCACCCCTGCCTGGCTTCAGGGTGGTGTGACCTCTTGGTTCCCTGACTGAAATTGAACCCAGGTCGCAGCAGTGAAAGCTACAAATCCTAACTACTCCTAAAGACTTGACCACCAGGGAACCCATTTATACATAGTACACGACATATACATGTATAAATATTCGGGAAGATATACAGATTCTTGCTCTATGATTAAAGTAAAAAAGTATTTGTATTTCTATAGAAAGATGCATATTAGAAAACGTGCAAAGGCCAGAATAAAAAATAAATAAATATGTGGATCAGAAAAATAAATGATGCATCCATGGAATTTACATATATCAGTATACCTGAATGGAGATCAGACCTTTCCTAATATGAGCACTCCAGCACACCACCAGCACAGGCAGGTGGCGGTGCCAAGATTTTTCTACCAATGTCATAGCTTTAGGGTTAGGGTTAGTATAAGGATGAGGGGGTTAGGGTAAGGAGAACTAGCTCTATAATGTCGCTGGACCACAGAACTTGAGACCACTTTGGATTCCCACTGCCCTGATTGGTGAAAATGTAGAGATAACCATAGCATGCCTAGTCTGTTTTATACAGGTGACTTGCACTCCAGACAACAGACCCAATGGCTCAGGTACTAATCAGTAACTAATGGCAATTTACTTGAGAGATTCTGTTTTAGCTGCACATTATCAAATGTATTTCTTCCAAAAAGATACTGTACACACACACACACATATATATATATATATAGTACATTTGTGTTCACATTTGAACGTGGGGATCCCTTTGTCTAAGCTAACCCCTTCCTAGAATAAACTCATACAGTATATCATGTTGGCTACTAAATGCCATATAGCTCGTAGTTGGAGGGCCAACTCCCTGGATCTGGGGGCAGTGAAGGCGAAAATACACTTTATAGTTACAAACGAGAGAGTCACACACTCCTTAGCTGACACAATGCCTAAATTCCTTGATATATGGGGTTCCTGGATAACATTCACGGACATCCAAGTTCTTATAACAACCTAGATAATTTGACTATCCTAATAAAATAAAAAAAACTTGTTTCCTGCCCACAGTTCCAACAAATACAGTTATTGCACTGCACTCTGGGAGTGTGGGCAGGGACATGCAAATGTGCCCACAAAGGCTTCACTCTTGCAATCAATAAACATTTTAAACATGGCTTCCTTTAAGCATATGCCCGCTGTAGTATACAACTTTTTGCCAAAGCTCAGGATGTATTATGCACAAGCCAGGAATCCTACCCACATACAGCTGTTTCGAGGTTACTGCCTCTCATTAGTGTGCAGGTTCCTGGCTTGTGTAGTAGATTTTGTGAGGAGGTAGTTTACCACAACAATCATTTAATATATGTTGGGCAAAAGAGCGATAGAAGCCCTCAAGTTAAGAAAACTGCTTCCAGCTCAGAATTCCAAGAAAAACAGTTATGACACTGCATTCTGGGAGCCTGGGCAGGGACATGCAAATGTGCCCAATTGCAGGTTTGTTGGTAATGCAATGTTAAAAGTTACGGGTTGGGCATGTGCGATGAGTGGCATAGGTGCTTATTGCGCAACCCGTACGTGACTGGCTTGAGGTACTGCAATAAGGACGAAACCGTTCATTGCAGGTCTCGCGGGTGGGGGGAAGGAGAGGCTTAAAATGGCCTATGAATTACAGGCTTAAAAAAATAAAAAACTTGATCTCCGCCATTTTTTTTCAAGCCCGTAACTCGGAAGCCGCCAAGAAATTCAATTACAACCTCACACACAGCACATGGGGAGAGGCAGGGAGCCTCTAAGCGAGGTTGCAAGATAATTTGATATTTAATTGGCATTTTTGGGAGGTCTGAAAACAGCTAAGCGAGGGATAAATGGCGGCCGTAAAGCAGTACATTTTTTTCAAGCCCATAAATCGGAAACACATTTTGTTCTTGGGGAAAATTAACAATTTACCAAGGCTGAGAGAGGGGGGAGGAAGAGACAGAAGGGAGGGAGATAAGGGGAAAAAAGCCCAGGGGAGGGAGAGGGGGCAAAGAAACACGGGAGGGAGAGAGTAGGAAAAGGGCACGAAAGTTGAGGGTTGGACAAGGCCAAAGCTGCTTATTGTAGGGCTGGCGATGAGCGCCGAAGGCTCTCATCACGAGGCATGTAAAGTAGGGGGGGGGCGGAGGCGCTCATTGCAGGCTATGAAAGTTGTGGGTTTGCCGTGACCTGCAATGAGCGGCGAAGGTGCTCATTGTGAGACCTGCAAGTTAGAGGGGGGCAAACAGCATTGCCAGGCTTCAAATTTTATTGCCGTGATTTTTGACGGACAAGTGGCTAGTATATTTATATATATATACATGAATAAGACTTCAGTGGTCCTTTAAAATCTCACTGTGTATGAGACTGTGTATAAGGGGTAGCGCAGGGGGCAGAATATCCAACCTACAGCATATACACAATTTATAAGAAAAAAATAGAATATGTATAAACTAGATAAGAAAAAGGACAGGGCGATATTAAATAAACTTTTCTATATATGAAATTATTGAATAAAGTTCAAGAGGGAAGTGTATTTGAGAAAAAGAGGAACGCAAGAACAAGAGGTCATGATTTGAAGTTGGAAGGTGGAAGATTTAGTGGTAATGTGAGAAAGTACTACTTTACAAAGAGAGCAGTAGATCATTGGATCAGCCAATGGTAGTGGTAGAGTAAGACGCCAGATGGGCCTTTTTGGTATGGGCCAAATCTATGCTGCTATGTAAGTTTATATTGATCTTGACTACTGAAAAAAAACTTGAAAGCTGGATCATGAAATCTGAAAGACGTCTTTTCTCAGAAGATGCCCTATAGCAGAGAGTGCTCTCTAATCAAGATGTAAATGAATATACCATGTTCTCTCATTTCACCGAAGTTTTAGTTGAACGCAAAAATTAAACGTTACTGCATTTTCACACTGCTGGCTTTTGACACACCTTCAAATTATATTACAGATATAGCTTCTGTGGCCAAAAATACAATCCAGATTTCTCACCACGAATTACAGAGGAGGAGCACTCTCCGAGACCATAAATACAGGGTAGGCCGTTGTGGGATTAGGGCCCATAAGCATTCTGGTTCCTTTTATGTTGGCATACATTACTATTTAAGAAGAACAATTTGACATTGAATAGCCTCCCACAACCACATAATATCAGTCAAGTATGCTAGGCATGGTAAAATGTATTTTTGGGTTCACTAGAGAATAGCCTAAAAACACCCAGCTCCAGATATTAAAGGGTCTCTGTGATCCAAAATGTTCTATGATGCATTTAAAAGAACATGTATAATATGTTGCCAAAGTTTTATTTTGCAAGTAATATAATTATATTATTAAAGAAAACAAGAAACCGGTTAAAAAACAATGTATTTGATCCATCATTTATCTTACAAATAAATGGAAAGGAAAAATCAACAAAGTCCCTTGGAAAATCTGTTAAAGGTATATAGAAGTCTCCTTGATCAAGAATGCATTTGCAGGAACAAAATCCCCAACAATAAATGTTAATAAACTTACCCAAGAGTTTACTAATTTCTTCATTTTTCTGGCAGTTGATATTGAGAAGGAATGCCCCTGAGAATACAAGCTAAATTAGCATAAAAATCATAGTTCGTTGTGGCCAATCAGAGGCAGCTACAACTTTGTTACAATGTCTGGGGATTCAGTCTCTGCAGCAAAGCATCATGGGATGCAAGTATTTTGTTTCCACCACAAGGAAGCAGCTTGAGACAGTGCTGCTCTAGGTCTCTGCACGTTGCTGCTTTTGGCTTGAAGGTTAGTATAGGGTTAAAAAAAACATACTGGAAGGTTAAAAAAACATACTATGTAGGCACCTCTAGGGGTGTGGAAACCATTTTATTTGTGTGTGTGTGTATAGAATGACTCAATGTAATGAGTGTTTCTGATATAAGCAGTATGTGTTAAATTAGAAAAACGGTAAAAACAAGGAAAATTGCATATACCGTACCTTTAAATATGATCATATCTAATTGAATGGGAATACAGGCACAATGCGTTGTAGAGCAGAGCTCCATAATATTAATTGTACCTTTGTTTCCTGTCAGGATAGAGGAAGACAAAATAACTCCTGGTGTCTCAATTAAATATAATTTATCTACACTATAAAGACGTGTTTTTCATACAAAAAAAAATTCGATACTATTTAAGATATGATCTTTTAAATGCAAGACGGACATTTTTAAACAACAATGGCCCTACAAAAGGGAAACTTGTTATCGAAACCAGTGGTTGTCATCAGCCACTCCAGGGACCAGTGATAGTCATGAATGGGCCGATAAGGGTGTGCTGAGAAAGAGGCATGAATGGGGTGAGAAAGATTGGTCCCTTAATCATGTCACTGGGGGCCTGTTCACAATGGTGGTAGCCAATCAGTGCGTGGCTCCATGATTAAAACAGTCAACATAGGAAAACACTAGTTCACATAATTATATTTTTCTTATCTTGAGTATAATTGAAGATGATTGATCTTTAATAATTAGAAACAAGTAAAAAAAACATATTTTTCTGGTCCTCATGAGCGTCAGATTTCCAAATCTTTCTAGTGTTTTCCAGACGTTCCTACACCCAGGGTGTTAAGCAAATAGCTAACGCTCTAACTCTTCTCTAAGGGGTAGACCACTGATGGACATCTTGCTTCACTTGAAGGGTCTCATATGCACAGTGCTTTAAATCAAAATGGTCAAATAGCTTTAGGAAAGGGGTTAATTGGTAATAGAGGTCTAGATAATGAAGGATGTAGGAGTTCAGTTGGGTATTTGCTAGCTTTAGAGAAATATAATGGACTGCATATTGCTGATGAAGGGGATGATCTCCCACAATTGTTGGGTCGCAAGGGAAGTATCTGCATAATGCACCGGGCCGCCGGTGACCCACCACTGGGCTAGACAGTACCAAGACCCTTCATGTAGAGACAGTTGTGTGGTGGGAATGTAATGTTACTTATTATAGATTACCTGAAGAGCCTGCTATATGTTAAACATGGCTGTGCGTAAAATTGACAGGCAACATGAAAAATATATATTAACACTTGTTTACTCGTTATAAATTATGGTATAATATTACTTGTGTCTCCCTGCCCCGTGTCTCTTTCCTGCCATCTCCCTCCCCCTGTGTCTCTTTCCCCCCTCTTCTCTCCCCCGTGTCTCTTTCCCCCATCTCCCTCCCACGTGTCTCTTTCCCCCCTCTCCCTCCCATGTGTCCCTTTCCCCCCCTCTCTGTCCACTGTGTCTCTTCGCCCCATCTCCCTCCCCTGTGTCTCTTCCTCCCTCTCCTTTCCCGGTGTTTCTTCCCCCTCTCCCTCCCCTGTGTCTCTTCCACCATTTCCCTTCCCTGTGTCTCTTTCCCCCCACCTCTCTCCCATGTGTCTCTTTCCCCCTTTTCCCCTCTGCCTTTCCCCCCCTCCTCGCTCCCCTGTGTCCCTTTTCCCCTCTGTCTCTTTTCCCTTTCCCCTATGTCTCTTTCCCGCCTCTTTGTCTCTTTCCCAATCTCCCTCCCTGTGTTTCTTCCCCCTCTCCCTTCTCTGTGCCTCTTTCCCCCTCTCCCTCCAATGGCGTCCGAAAAAAATGAAAACGAAGCTACACGACCCTGGACCGCGCAACACACCGCCAACCGCGTACCACTTTCACACAGGAACGTACGAGGTACAAAATACACTTCTACAAAGGACGCCAAATACTTGCGAACCCCGTAGCGCATACAAAAACTACGCTATTTTACACTCTTAACTTGCACATCACAACATTACGCATCTACAGTAGCGCTTTACACAAATAAACCAACGGTTTGGCCGCGCGCACGCAGCCTACTTCTGATGCACAGTTGGGACATTCATAAAAATATCTCCACAGACCAGCAACAGTCCCACTGGACATTATATGCTGCGGGAAAATGGAAAAAGATTGTTAGCTCTTCAGCCTATTGATTGATGGATATATTAATTACAAATCGGTAAAGTATATTAATTTATTAAGTAACTAATTAATTTATTATTATTTACAAAACTAGAGCCATATGTATCTGTCTTTGTCATAAGGGCAGACGCTGCTCAGAGGAGCAAAAGTACACGAGAGGAGAGGCTCGAAATGAGCGCCGAAGGTCCTCACAGTACAAAAACCTTCCCATTGTGTGGCAAACAGCATTGCCATGGCTTCAAATTTTATTGACCGTCATTTTTTGACGGGCAAGTCACTAGTTATATATAATTCTGTAGTGCAGTAAAGCCCCCCCCCCCCCCCGCACCTGGCACCACTTGGTTGCACCGTGGTATGAACCCCCCCCCCAACTTTTCTTTTGCACAGGGGCCCTCCATTCTCTAGCTTTGCCACTGAATTGTTTCTATCTATTATCAAAAACACAATTCAACTTTCTATTTCTATATCTAATTATATAGCAGTATACAGTGATACTTTATTTTATTAGACAAACATTTACATTAGAGTGACAGGAGATTCAACTCTCTTTTTCAGATCAAATTCAATACTAATTAGATATTACAAATTCTGTCTTTACACCAGCGGAGAAGAAAAAAAATGCTGAGACCTGAGAGTTGCGTCTCTCAAACGCTTTTCTCTCTAAATTAAATGTTTATCCGGTAAAAAAGGTATTGCTGTATATTGCAGCTCAGAAATAACTAATTTAAAAAAATTGGTAAGTATGCATTGTGTGTAAATGAAATCTTATTTGGTATAGTTGACAATATCCTTAAAGGCATATCCAAGTTTTATGGATTAATACATTTTTGCAATCCATAGGCAAAAAGCAACCTTTATGTATGCAGCGCATCTCATAAAACATTTTATTTTTTATTAATATCTAAAAATCCCTCCACAGGTGTCTAAACAGGCATCTGACCCCCCCCAATCAGCATGCAGCATTAGGGGAGCAATGTTCACCCACTATTTACCTGCTGTTGCTTGTTCAGTCAATCTCCTGTCTGTATGTCAGCAGCAAATACATAGCACATATCAGTGATACACTACATATCCCAAACTGCTTTGCAGCACAAACAGTAATTTCAGAGTTAATCCAAAAGTTTCAGCTAACCTGATTGGCCCAGGCAAATCATTGTAATTGTGATGCTAATTTAGCCTGGGTTTGAAGGGTGTTAACCCTAATTTGCAACTGTAAGAAATTACAAGACATTTTTCTGACTTCAATGTAAGTGTTTAAATGTTTCTTTTGGGATTTTTCATGCAAAATGTTTGCATACACTACTAATTCTCCTCTATTAGATGCATTCATAATCCAGCAAACTTAAGTATGCCTTTAATGATTACCCTAAGAATCAGACAGGTGTCCAAGAGAATCAAAGAAATTATTCAACTAGACAATTCTATTTCCTACAGGAATTCAAGGAGTTTTTATGGACGATTTAATATTCTGTTCTACGATAAGTAGGTTTCACATCACCTTTAAAGATGCTAATGAACTAAAACAGCTTAAATAGAGGGTGAGCTCTGTAATCTATATGATCGTGTCTAAGGCATCGCTGCCATCTGCTTTTAGAAAGGTTGCCAAGTACGTAGTATTTTTTTCAGACATGCGCAGGCTTTAGTCTGTAACTGCAAACTAACTGGATTCAGAAGATCAAGGGCTTATCTAATGCACCTATTAACCACCGAGATTCCAGAACTAACTAAAACAAATAACAATTATTGGCATAGCGTTTTCATATAAATAACTAAATAAGTCCTTCCTATAATGAACCATGGCCCAATCAACCATGCCTACTAAAATTGTTATCTTGAGTGCTAATGGGTGCTCCATGTTTCGCTCATTATATATAAATACTAAGGGCCTCATTCAATTGCGATTTGGCCAATTGAATAGTGCTCTAAATAAGCACATAGAATATTTTTTTTAAATTAGTTTTTAGTTAGTGAAAACCTTGCTTTTGGATAGAAGTTTACTAACTAAAAACGTCTTTAAAAAAAATATGTTATGTGCTTATTTAGAGCCCTATTCAATTGGCCAGATTGCAATTGAATGAGGGCCTAAGTCATTAAAAGTGTACTTTTGAATTATAAAATAACAATGCTACAATATTAATAAAGAACATACTCAAAATGGTCTAAAACAAAAGAAAATGGGAACTTAATTGAAATATTTTAATGGTTGAAGTGACATGCAAGGATGGAAAGGGTATAAAATGGAAAGTAGATTGTCTCCCATAAGTGAGCTTACGTCAAAAGGTTTAAAAGGCACGATCACCCCAAGCTGTGGGGTATTGGTTATCCTCACTTCATCTATTAAACTGAAGGTATCTAAGTTACATAGGAACAGTATATACACTGCATTTGGGTACAGATGTGAACCCTTTGCTAACCGTCAAGCCAGCAGCAGCTCAATGCAGAGCTCTGTAGATCAGTGTCTGACTCCTCCTACTTCCTTCTGCAGGAGGACTACACATCCCATGATTCCTTCCTGCACAAATTACCATCATTGATTGTTACATTGTATTAAAATGTATTAGCTGCCTGTGATTGGCCAACACAAATTATGAATTTTATGTAAATTTTAGCAGGGATTTTCAGGGGTGTCAAACTCAAGTGATTTAGAAAACATCAGAGTGAGTTTATTAATGTTTATTTTGGTATTTTTTCATGTAACAAAATGTTTTCATACATAACTGATTCTCCTCTATCAGTTGCACTCATAATCCAGGAGATTTAGCTATACCTTAAATGTAAGTTTGCAATGAGAGACATTGGATTACACAATACATACAATGCAGTAGAGTAAAACCGACCACGTATGTCTCATATTTCTAGTGTTCATTTGGTTTTTTTCACTATAATATTCACTTTTGCTTTACTGAGTTACAAACCGACTTGGGTGCAGAAAAGATCTCCATTATGTTATATTGGCTAACATGGTGCCGATTCACTACCTACTTCAGGATAATATTACTAAGACTTTAAATATCATTTATAAGAAAAAGTCAGGTGTCTTATCAGAAACTGAGTTATGGTTCTTAACATCAAAAGCTTACCTTGGAAGTTCAGCACAATATAAAATACAGCAACATACAGGAGTTCACTCAGACAAATTAACCATTTATGATATTTTTGTGTACCCTACAGAAATCTTTATTTGTATAAAAAGCGATCACCGCCTGATACTGACATTGTAGAGAATTTGTATTTTGTTTTTACTTTTGAAAAACAGTGTTCCCATTATAATGTGGAGTACATTTCAATTATAGGGATACTGGACTCTATTGCATGGACTCTCGTAAGCTAACCATTATTAAATGGTCCTAGGGGTTAGTATGACTTAATGATACACATTGCACTGAAACAACAACTATAAAATTATTTTATTAGCAATAACATTACCATTTAACACAAACAATGTAGCTTTGAAAACTTACATTGGATGATCAGACCTGCAGATTTATTGAGATGCTCTTTGCTCTATCTTCTATTAGGTGTCCATGGGTGAAAACAGATCTGGACAGGAGATGTCCTGCACAGAGTCTTAAGTTGCACGTTTTCCTGCAGTGGCCAAACAGAGCAATCTGCAGGAAATTTTAGGATTTAGGACCTTTCCTGTTGGCTGACCGCACACAGTGGCGGCCATCTTCCACTAGGTGGGGCGGACAACATTTTTGTGAATTTCTTAAGGTTAGGAGTTAGTGTTAGGGATAGAGCTTAGGGTTAGGGTTATTGTTTTGGGTTAGAGTTTATGGGTAGGTTTAGTGTTAGAGTTTTGGGTTAGGGTTTAGGGGTAGGTTTAGGGTTAGAGTTTTGGGTTAGGGTTTAGGGTTATTGTTTTGGGTTAGGTTTTAGGGTTAGAGTTTTGGGTTAGGGTTTAGGGTTATTGTTTTGGGTTAGGGTTTAGGGTTAGAGTTTTGGGTTAGGGTTTAGGGTTATTGTTTTGGGTTAGAGTTTAGGGGTAGGTTTAGGGTTAGAGTTTTGGGTTAGGGTTTAGGGTTATTGTTTTGGGTTAGGTTTTAGGGTTAGAGTTTTGGGTTAGGGTTTAGGGTTATTGTTTTGGGTTAGGGTTTAGGGTTAGAGTTTTGGGTTAGGGTTTAGGGTTATTGTTTTGGGTTAGAGTTTAGGGGTAGGTTTAGGGTTAGAGTTTTGGGTTAGGGTTTAGGGTTATTGTTTTGGGTTAGGTTTTAGGGTTAGAGTTTTGGGTTAGGGTTTAGGGTTATTGTTTTGGGTTAGAGTTTAGGGGTAGGTTTAGGGTTAGAGTTTTGGGTTAGGGTTTAGGGTTATTGTTTTGGGTTAGGGTTTAGGGTTAGAGTTTTGGGTTAGGGTTTAGGGTTATTGTTTTGGGTTAGGGTTTAGGGTTAGAGTTTTGGGTTAGGGTTTAGGGTTATTGTTTTGGGTTAGAGTTTAGGGGTAGGTTTAGGGTTAGAGTTTTGGGTTAGGGTTTAGGGTTATTGTTTTGGGTTAGGGTTTAGGGTTAGAGTTTTGGGTTAGGGTTTAGGTCTATTGTTTTGGGTTAGGGGTAGGTTTAGGGTTAGGGTTTAGAGTTATTGTTTTGGGTTAGGGGCTAGATTTAGGTGTTAGGGTCAGGGTACTGGCAGATAATAAGCTTTACACTGACAAGAAATTCACAAAAAAATGTTGGCAGCACCACCTAGCCAACAGGAATGATTCAGGCAGGTTTAGAAAAGCAGATCTGACTAAAACTGCAATGCTGAAGATCAAATAAAAGTTTAAAAAGCTACATTTAAATGTATGTGAGCCTGCGATCCACTGATACCTAAACAAATAAAACCTTACTGTATGAACACTGCAGTTGTCCTTTAACTTTTGGAGACGCTGAGGAAAAATTCCACCAGGAAGGTGCTAAAGTTTAATCATTATAACACCCCCTATCTAGAATCAGTATTGAGCAAATTAAATAAGTACAGCTTCTATTAATCATCAGGGTTAGGTGTTAGGGGCCAGAGTTGCGGTTATGTGTTAGGGTTAGATGTTAGGGTTGGGGTTAGGTGTTAAGGTTAGGGGTTATGGATTAGAGTTGGAGTTACAGTGTAGGTGTTAGGGTTAGGTGTTATGGTTGAGGGTTAGGTTTTAGGGTTGGGGTTAGGTTCTTTGGGTTAGAGTTAGTGGCAGGGGTTATGGTTAGATGTTAGGGGTAGGTGTTAGGGTTAGGAATTTGGGGTAGGAGTTAGGGTTAGGGGTTAGGTGTTAGGGGTAGATGTTAGGGGGTAGTGTTAGGGTTAGGGTACTGGCAGATTATAAGATTTACACTGGCAAGAAATTCACTGACATCTCGGCAGCTCCACTTAGTGGCTGATATTGCGGCCAGCCAACAGGAATGATCGCTCAAGACTTCAAAACACTTTCTAGAGCAGTAATGGGAATCTTATCAGCAACTAATCCCCCTCCCCACTGCAGATTAGAAGACCCTGCAATGAAAGGGTCCCTACACAGCATAATTGCATATTAGAGTATAAAAAAGACTGTATATATCGTATATAGTTTTTTTTTCTCAAGCATTTAAAAGACTACATTTTAAGCATTACAAAAGTTGTTGTTTTTTTGCACAAAAAAAAAGATATAATCTTCATTGAAAATAACAGGGTGTGCAGACAGCATACTTTAGTCTGTAGATCTCAGCAGAGGGAAAACACTGAATATGTTTTCATGCTCTGAGACCTTTATTTAAAAAAAATGGCTCAGAGCATGAAACTTGTTTAGAGTTTTAACAGCTTTTGGTTTCTTGCCCTTTATCAACCAATGAGATCTACAGATGAAAGTATGTTGTCTGTATTTTAGTTTCAATTAAGTTTATTGAATATTTTTTCATGTCTTATAAGACTTCCGCCTATTTATTATGTGTCAATGTCCAGGGTTCCCAAGGTGCCTTTCTGCTTGAAATGCTGATAATCAAATTCAGTTCTCTATGGCAGCAGTTCCCAAACCTCTCCTCAAGACCCACCGTGATTTGGGTTTAACACTGAGGAGCAATTGTCATTCAACAGACTCTAATTGCCTCATCTGTATCCAGTCAGTGTTAAACAGAAATCATGGCCTGTCTGGTGTGTCTTGGGGAGAGTTTGAGAATTGCTGGTCTGTGGTATAAGGCTGCAAAGAGCAATTCCCTGAGTGCCAATGAATTAATCTTAGCCCACAACAGTCCCACCTGCTTGGCAATAAATATATACACCCATATAGGGAAATGTATTAGAAGACAACAATGGAGGATGCAGGGACAGCATGAATGAGATTCCCCTCTAGAAGTCTACAACATACAATGTTTTGCTTGAAGAAACACCAAAAATAGAGAAAAGTTCAAATAAATAATTGATAGTAAAAGTTTGTGAATACCAAATTACAACACTCTATATTTTTTTGAACCATAATATTTAACCATTAAATCGAATTTTGCATAAATTGAAATTAAATATATAGTAGCCTTACTTTGACAAACAGTGAGATGTCGTGCTCTTGGACGCCTTCTGATGCCTCTAGAGATGTCTCTGGACTCGTAGCAGGACTCTCCAGATCTTCTTTCCCAGTACCATTCTCTCTAATTATTTCTTCCTCCAAATCTTCTTCGGTCAAAGGACTTTTCCCTATGTCATCTTGCATAGTGAAGGCAAGATCTTGATTTTCTGGCCTCCCCTCATTCCTAACAGGGGTATCTCCAGGTGGCACCATATCCCCTGTTGATGGGAGATTTGGGTAATTTACACTTTCCTGTGAGACTTCCCCAACTGTCACATTGGAAGTCTCATCCACATTACCCACTGCACTCTCTTCTTTGGGTACACTGTTATCTGTATTTCCTTCTTGGTTTTCTGTACCCTCAGTGATCTGCTCTGTTTTATCCCCCTCACTTCCTCCAGACTGCTCTTTTGCTTCCATATTTCCATCAACATTTTCTGTACCTGCTTCTTCTCTATCAGCCTCTGGTTTCACTGGTTCGCTGACCATTTCTTCTTCCTGCACCACTTTTTTGCTTCCACCTTTTGATGCTTCTTCCCCCTCAGCCTCTTCTTCCTCATCACTACTTGAAGAGCCTTCACTACTGCTCTCACTACTAGAATCCTTGTCATCTTTTTCTTCCTCTTTGCTCTCCACTTTATCAGTAACACCTTCTGCTTCAGGATCTGTGCTTATTTGTGGATCAGGTTCAGCACCACCATGCACCTCCGGCTCTGCACTCGTCTCAGCATCAGGCTCTGCACCTTTGTGTTCATCAAGTTCTGCATTTCCCAGAGCACTAGGACCTGTATGTTCCTCTGTAGTGTCACCCTTATGCTCTTCTCCGTTTCCTCTATCTTCTTTGGGTTGGGTCTCTGCAGTACCCTTGTTCTCAGGACGGGATTCCTCTCCTGCACCTTCTTTCTCGTTTACCCCAGGGGCTACTACCACAGATCCATTCCCATTTTCACCACCTATGGAACTTGCCTCTGCTTCCGGCTCTGTGGGACTTGCCCCTGCCCCACTCTCTGCAGGTTTTGCTCCTGCATCAGCCACTGTGGGACTTGCTCCTTCTTCAGTCTCTGTGGGACTTGCCCCTTCTTCAGCCACTGTGGGACTTGCCCCTGCCACACTCTCTGTAGGTTTTGCTCCTGCATCAGCCACTGTGGGACTTGCTCCTTCTTCAGTCTCCGTGGGACTTGCCCCTTCTTCAGCCACTGTGGGACTTGCCCCTTCTTCAGCCACTGTGGGACTTGCCCCTGCCACACTCTCTGTAGGTTTTGCTCCTGTATGAGCCTCTGTGGGACTTGCCCCTTCTTCATCCTTTGTGGGACTTGCCCCTGCCCCACTCTCTGTAGGTTTTGCTCCTGCATCAGCCACTGTGGGACTTGCTCCTTCTTCAGTCTCCGTGGGACTTGCCCCTTCTTCAGCCACTGTGGGACTTGCCCCTTCTTCAGCCACTGTGGGACTTGCCCCTGCCACACTCTCTGTAGGTTTCGCTCCTGTATGAGCCTCTGTGGGACTTGCCCCTTCTTCATCCTCTGTGGGACTTGCCCCTGCCCCACTCTCTGTAGGTTTTGCTCCTGCATCAGCCTCTGTGGGACTTGCTCCTGCCCCACACTCTGTAGGTTTTGTCCTTGCATCAGCCTCTGTGGGACTTGCCCCTTCTTCATCCTCTGTGGGACTTGCCCCTGCCTCACTCTCTGTAGGTTTTGTCCTTGTATCAGCCTCTGTGGGACCTACCCCTTCATCAGACTGTGTGGGACTTGCCCCTGCCCCACTCTCTGTAGGTTTTGTCCTTGTATCAGCCTCTGTGGGACTTGCCCCTTCTTCATCCTCTGTGGGACTTGCTCCTGCCCCACTCTCTGTAGGTTTTGTCCTTGTATCAGCCTCTGTGGGACTTGCCCCTTCTTCATCCTCTGTGGGACTTGCCCCTGCCGCAGTCTCTGTAGGTTTTGCTCCAGCTTCTGTGGGACCTACTTCTTCCTCAGACTGTGTGGGACTTGCCCCTGCCCCACACTCTGTAGGTTTTGTCCTTGTATCAGCCTCTGTGGGACTTGCCCCTTCTTCAGCCTGTGTGGGACTTTCCCCCGCTCCGTTCTCTGTAGGTTTTGCACCATCCTCTCCAGCACTATTAGTCACCTCAGCTTCCTTCCCTGGCTCAGTTGTTAGTTGCTCACTCACAGGTGGTATAGGCTGCCCCATGCCTTGCTGTGCCATCACCAGCTGCTCACCTGCTGCCTGGGCCATGCTCTCACTCTTTTTCGCAGTTTCCTCCGATGCACCGTGTGTCACCTCAGCCCCTCAGTCTTTTCTGCTTCCTCAGTGACTATGGCGACGACGACCTGGATAAGTGAGGGATTAGTGCTTTCCAGTCAGAGCTCCCAGCCCATGCTAAATCCTCTAAGACTGTGCACTTGTACTTCTCTCTGGCACTGGCTTTACCACGCCCTGCCCTGCAACCCTCCCACTGGTACCACAAGGCTCTGGGCTGAAGAAGAATAAACTTTCATATAATTTGAGGTCAAATAGAAAACATCTGCTATATAGGAATTCCTAGAACTGATTGCATACGTTGCTTTCCTATGACATATCATATCAACATAATGTCGCGTTACTAAAATGTAGATGCAGTTGTGCATAAAAAGTTCATCCTATTGCCCTCGATTATTATAATTTAATATTACGTGTACAAAACAAGATGGCACCCTCATGTCAGAAATTATCGTTAATTATATAATGTTTAAACATTATAATACTTTTTTCAGTATGAAAAGTTAGTGGCCGATAGCCTAGCAACATTACGTTATAGGACTACTATAGCTCTATTAAAAAAGTAGTATTTTGAAGACCTACACATGATAAAGGGCAAATTGTTTAAATATTTGTATTACAGCCTGTAGTTGATTGTATTTATATGCAACTATATAGCAGTGCAATCTACCACTTTGGTTTCTGTTGGTCTACTTCTTCTGATGTGGAGACATGGGGAATGCAGAGGAAGCTATTACCTGCCCAATGGAAAGTTGCATTTAAAACTGGCAGTGATTTCAATAGGATTAATGGAAAGCTCAAGGTCATACTTGACTGAAACAGCAGCAGAAGAAGGAGCTTAGTAAAGGAAATCTGCAGTAAAGAATAATTGCATATAAAAGTTATATTTTACGTCTTTATTTAGTAAAGCAAAAGACCATATAGAAAAAAGAGATTGTTTTCTCCTTTTCTGTCTTGGTCGGCTACTGGGCTCTATCCTCAGCAGCCATCATGGCATTCTAGGTAGCTTTTTTCAAGCTTTGGGTGTCTACAAGCAAATATTACTTTTTGAAATTACAGGATCTGCAGAATATATATATATATATGACTGGGCACCATAATGAAAGGTTATCCACGTTTCTGTTTGTTTACAAATTGCACAGAATTGTCAAAAAAAGTGCCATTGGGAATTATATTTTTGAGATACTGATTTGTAAAGGAAAATATCTGTGTACATGTTGGTGGACTGTTAAATTACTACCATAAATGCCAGGTACAACAAAGGCTCAGCAGCAAAAGGGTTAATGGTTTGCACAAATTAATATTGCTGCTGTTATTTACCTATGGAATCCTTATCACTTATGTTAGCATAGCCAAAACAGCCAAAGTTACCAGTCCAGGCACTGACAATTCTCCAGTTATTGCCAAGATCCCATTGATTTAAAGAGACACAGGACTCAGTTACATGACTTCTATTCTACTAGGAATTTAATTTACCTGCGTATCTATTTACTTTTATGTACTTTATTTCATTAAGCTCTGTTTTACTGCCTAAAAATAGTTCCTTTTTGGGTCTGCCCACTGCAACTCACCAAGCAACGGACTCTAATACTTGCTGTGTTGTGACTCATACTAACCAATCAGTGACCATTTATCTGCAACATTATGCAACATGCTGCTGAGATGTGGCCACTGATAGGCTAGGACACTAGTACTACAGAGTCTGTGTATGCATACATTGCAGAGGGCAGACCCCTAAAAGGACTATTTGTTTAATGAATTGGTGGTAAAGTCAGTACAATGAGTGCTACCAGCACTTCAGGCTTATGTGTTCAGGTTCATTCAGGTTGAGCACATGTACATGGCAACAAAGAATATCATAAAGTTACTTCCCTGGGCTGAATAAAACAGAAACCCGAAACAGAAGCAGAAATATACTGCAGTCCTGGCGGTCCTCCGAGAACAAACATCACCAACACTGGTCTAGAGTATGTGTTACCCATCACAAAATATAGAGGCAGACACAGTGAATCAGTTTAAAAAATTAATTGAAAAAGTATTAACATACAAGAAGTACAGTCAGCAAAGTATCAAGACCGTTCAAAAATATAATCAGTCTGGTGCAAATTGACACCAAGGGGCCAAGAGGCGGCCTAAAAATTAAATCATGAACATAACTGACCCCTGACACTGTAGAAAATGCATAGCACTTACATCAATCATATCTGGTCAGTAAACCAAAATACATTTCATGTAAGGCATGTATTTTTCAACAACTGATTTCCTAAAATGGAACAAAAAGTGCATAGCACCTATATACAGTGCCTTGCAAAAGTATTCACCCCCTTGGCATTTTTCTTGTTTTGTTGCCTAACAACCTGGAATTGTTTGAGGATTTGCATCATTTAATTTACAGTACATGACCACAATTTTGAAGATGTTTTTTTTTTATTGTGAAGCAAACAACAAATAGGACAAAATAACAGAAAAAGTCAATGTGCATAACTATTCACCCCCCTAAAGTCAATACTTTGTAGAATCATCTTTTGCAGCAATCACAGCTCCAAGTCGCTTTGGATAAGTCTCTATGAGCTTGCCACATCTTACCACTGGGATTTTTGCCCATTCCTCCTTGCAACACTGCTCCAGCTCCTTCAAGTAGGATGGTTTGCTCTTGTGAACAGCAATCTTTAAGTCTGACCACAGATTTTCTATTGGATTGAGGTCTGGGCTTTGACTAGGCCATTCCAACATATTTACATGTTTCCCCTTAAACCACTCAAGTGTTGCTTTAGCAGTGTGTTTGGGGTCATTGTCCTGCTGGAAGGTGAACCTCCGTCCTAGCCTCAAATCACACACAGAGTGGTACAGGTTTTGCTCAAGAATATCCCTGTATTTAGCACCATCTTTCCCTCAACTCTGACCAGTTTCCCAATCCCGGCTGCGGATGGTGTTCTTTGGGTGATGTGATGTTGGGTTTGCGCCAGACATAGTGTTTTCTTTGATGGCCGAAAACTTCAATTTTAGTCTCATCAGAACAGAGCACCTTCCTCCATACATTTTGGGAGTCTCCTACATGCCTTTTTGCAAACTCAAAACGTGCCATTTTGTTTTTTGCTGAAAGTAATGACTTTCTTCTGGCCACTGCCATAAAGCCCAACTCTATGGAGCGTACGGCTTATTGTCGTCCTATGTACAGATACTCCAGTCTCTGTTGTGGAACTCTGCAGCTCCTCCAGGGTTACCTTAGGTCTCTGTGCTGCCTCTCTGATTAATGCCCTCCTTGCCCGGTTATATAGTTTTGATGGTCGGCCATCTCTTGGCAGGTTTGCTGTTGTGCCATGTTCTTTCCATTTGGTTATGATAGATTTGATGGTGCTCCTGGGGATCATCAAATATTTGGATTTTTTTTATAAGTTAACCCTGACTTGTACTTCTCAACCACATTATACTTGTTTGGAGAGTTCCTTGGTCTTCATGGCAGTGTTTGGTTAGTGGTGCCTCTTGCTTAGTTAGGTGTTCCAGCATCTGGGGCCTTTCAAAAAAGGTGTGTATATGTAATGACAGATCATGTGACACTTAGATTGCACACAGGTGGACATCATTTGACTAATTATGTGAATTCTGAAGGTAATTGGTTGCACCAGAGCTTTTTATGGGCTTCATAACAAAGGCGGTGAATACATACGCACATGCCAATTTTCTGTATTCTATTTCTAAAAAATAGCTTTATGTATATATATTTCTAATTTCATGTCACCAACTTAGACTATTGTGTTCTGATCCATCACATAAAATTCAGATTAACAAAACATTGAATTTAAGGCTGTAATGTAACAAAATAGGTAAAAAGCCAAACGGGGTGAATACTTTTGCAAGGCACTGTATTTCATTCATCTGGTCAGTACATCATAATGACTAATCTTCTAGGAGAAGGGAATCGCATTCACCTACACACAGCAAGTGCAATTGAAAAGTTTAAAAATAGTATGAATGCTCTGCATTAAAAAAGAGGGGAGGAAAAATATAGAAGGTTTTGTAAGGTTTATGTATTAGAGTTTAAATAAGCAATTTCACCTGTTGATCTCCAGGCAGTGCTACCCATGTTGTATCATCTGTTAAACCATAAAGTAATATAATACAGTGAATACAGAGCGTGGGACAGGAGCAAGTCCCACACAGTCTGTGTGATTAGAAAATAAAATCTGGAGCCTATATTTTACAGGGTATTGGGAGAAATCACCCCTAATGGTGTATATTTAAATCTCCCTCCATGCAGGAATGTGAGAGCTGACGCCATATTGTCTGGAAGACCTGCAACAGCTGATGTAGCAGGATCTTAAAACACAAAAAAATTCATTTCGCACACAAACAACATTACCTGCCTTACAATCTTATTGCTGTCATTTTTTGACGGGCAAGTCGCTAGTATATATATATATATATATATATATATATATATATACACAACTGTGCACCATATTGAAAGGTTATTTACATTTCTGTTTATTTACAAATTGCACAGAATTGTCAAAAAAAGTGCCATTGGGAATTATATTTTTGAAATACTGATTTGTAAAAGAAAAATATCTCTGTATATGTTGGTGTTTGGGAAAAGTGGACTGATTTAGTGTTTTTCCTAATGTTGTGAGGCAGTGTGTTGTACAGATGAGGGGCTACTAGAGATCACACTTTCACCTGATAAGGATCTCTAGTACTGTATGGACCTTCCTGAGCGGAGCGAAGTCGAGCTAGGATATAACGAGAGAGAAAAAGAGGGATATAAGGAGGAGCTGAGGTGTGAATAGGCTTGAAGAAGATGAGGTTTCTCATGGCATACGCTGCTATTTGAAATATAAGCTTAGGTGACCACTATTTGAATAGTATGGAGACGGTTCGATGGTTAAGTACATGGAATAGTAGCGAAAGAAGTCACTGTAAGGGCAAAGATGGTAGACTTTGCATGGCGTCTGCAAATTGTAATAAAGCTTTCCCTATACAGAAATATGGAGAAGACAAACCAAAAAAAATTATTGAAACCTTTTATGTGTTGATTGAAATATCTCAAGCCATGGAAGCCAGCAGCTTCTCAAATCCCATCCCTGAATAACTATTTACTTATTTAGATTACTGGACACATTTCTTGGTTAGGATCAATGCTTTTGCTAGCTTTGATTTGCAAAATTAATGGGTGCTTTTCATCTCCAGAAAATGAAATGTTATAGACACTAAACTGAACTGTGTAATTAGAGGTTGGGTAATTGTGAGTCCTTCTGATAACTGTATTCCTTATATAAATATAATTGCAAGTTTTCCCTGTATGGGACTGGCATGGTGGTTCTACATGTGTTTTTACTAAATACACCCCCTTGTGTTCTCTGTTGGCTTCTGAAGTGGTTTGCAAGTTCTTTGCAGTGTTGAATAAGGAGAACTTCAAGGTTATGGTTATCAGATACTACAATGTGTATTTAAAGTATTAACAAATAGAGTATGTACGAACAGAGCAGCTGATTACTGTAAAAGGGATTATATCATTGAATAAATGAAATTGACCATAAAAGTCCATGGGCCTCATTCAATTGCAAGCCCGCAGATTGCGTTGTACAGGCCATATGTCTGCGGGCTTGAAATGTACTACAATTACAGAGTGATTCAATTGAACAAGCCCGCAACTACCTGGCCAAAAGCCGAAACCGTAAACCATGTAATCGTTTGTAGCATTTCAGAGCGTGATCATGATCAATTAAACAGGGCTGTAACTAACGATTTAGAAACAGCCAATAGAAAATGAGGCCGTCATCATTACGTCAGTAAAACATGGAGGGTACATGCCAATCAATTAGTGTTTAGGGGTCCGATATGCGATAAGACTCGCAATCCGGCAATGTACAAAATAATACAAAGGAATGAAGGAAATGTTCTAGTCCATGTGGGTGGCTTGATATGTATTAACTCATTGATTCCTAAGATTGATATAACCCTGAATTGACACATAAAAAATATTTTTTATTGCATATTTACGAGCTTGAAACTGTATTGATTTTATATTTGCATTTACAGTGCGACGAATAGGGGTTAAACCCCCTTTCGAGTTCTATCTGGTAACCGTAGGATTTTCTTCTACATTTGACTTTTAGGGGTGTGAAAATATTTGCAGGCTTGAGAAATTGCAGCAATTGAATAGCGATTTGCGACTGTAACTTTTGCGGGCTTGAAAGATCAAAAGCCTGTAACCCATAGATCAGCCTGTAACCCGTAGATCGTTTGCGACTCGCAAAAAGACACCAATTGAATATCCTCACAAGCCACCACACATCTGTCTCTATACTCATGTAAATTGCCCTCCCACTTAAACTCCACCCACCCACCTACCTATGATTTGTTTTAATTTATAGTGCAGGTTTAGTAATATCACCTCCATTTCTCACGGCTGATACACCCAAATCTTAATTACTAATTAACTCTCTACTCTCTTTTTAATTGCTTGCCAAGCTCTTGTTACTTCCTTTAGTTACTTCTCCTTTTGTTTCAATAATCCCTGTGGATTCCTCCCTGGATCAAGGCTCCTTCTCTAGTTATCTGGGATAAAATATATCCAACCCTTTTTTAAAGTTATCTTTCGAATCTGCTGTCACAACCTCCTTTAGTAGAGAGTTCACCAGATTAACCACCTTTACTGTGAAGAAATCTTTTCTTTCTTTAAGGTGGAATCTTTTTCCTTCTAAACTCAAAGGATGTCCTCTGCAGAAGAGCGCAGAGAACTGCGCTCTGATGACGCTCTGCGCTCCTGCCTGCATCCGATCTTCCCCATCTCATATTTACTGGACCTGCTTGCTGGACGCTGCCAAGGCTAAGGCTGACAGTGTGCCATGTGGGACTGGCATGTGTCACTTGGAGCATGTTGCATTGCATGTTTATCACAACATGTCACTGTGTGATAAACATGCAATGCAACATGCTCATAGTGACACATGTACACAATGACAGGGACATTACATATAATATGCTCCTAGTGACACATGCCAGTCCCACATGGCACACTGTCAGCCCCTTACCTTGGCCTTGGCAGCCTCCAGCAAGCAGGTCCAGTAAATATGAGATGGGGCAGATGGGATGCAGGCTGGAGCGCAGAGCATCATCAAAACGCAGTTGTCCGCGCCATGATGACGGCGCGCTGTTCTCCAGCGCGCGAAAGACATGCCACCCCTCTTGTCAGTTGAAACCCTCTTGGCACAAAAAGCTCCCTTGACAAATCTTTATACTGACCCTGCATATATTTATAGAAGGTATTCATATTTCCCCTTAGATGCCTTTTTTTCTAGAGAAAATAAGTATAATTTGGTTAGTATTTCTTCATAACTTACCCCCTCCATTCCCGTTATTAGTTGTGTTGCCCTTCTCTCTAAAATATCCTTTTTATGAAGTGGTGCCCCAAATTGTACTCCATATTCCAAATGAGGGCGTACTAGGGATTTGTATAGTGGCAGAAGTATATTGGCGTCCCTTTTGCTTCTATACCCTTTATACATGCTAATGTTTTACTTGTCTTTGCAGTTGATGCTTGGCATTGATCACTGTTACCTAGGTAATTATCTTTAAGCTTCCAAATACTTTTCAATATTTGATAGACAAGTTGCTAACTAAAAGCAAAAAATAATGCTTTTATGCTTGTGTGCCTTCCACAAACTGCAGTGGTCCAATTAAGAGGATTATAAGATCAACTGGTACACTTGGACTTTGATTACAATGATTAGTGATTGTTATAACGCTTTATATATGTGAATACCAATTTCAGGCATAAACAACATTACTTTTTTGGAATATAATAACATATTGAAATATAGAGATTGTTGGGCTGTCCCTAGCATTTAAGGTAAGCAGATATGTTTCAGGTCTGCTCCTCTGTGTCATTAGCTTGACCTAAGCAAGGCCCAGTTGGGTATGGACCGATAAGGATTTAGACACAATTGCATATTGAATATAATGATTAGACACAGACCACTGCTTGGGGAGAAACAGGCCACAGCTTTTATTAGTAAACACAAATAACTAATAACAATAAATAAATAAACATAAGCAAGTGAGGGGATAAACATCCGTACAACTGTAGGGTAGGATGTCACCCACATTACCACTGTCCCGGCGACTCCCTCACCACCCGCCGCTGTGACTGCAACATATACATACATTGCTAACATATAAATACATACTTACATTTTACATCCAGAACAACAAGCTTAAGACAATATGATACCTCCAAATTGTACCTATTATCCTCATTTTTTTTTGGTTCACTATAAATATATTGTTTACAATAATATTTAAGGATGGGTGGTGGATATCTTCACACATGGCTAGCTAGGGGCATATTGGAGAAGTAGCGCCAAGAGAGCCTATAAGTGGCTCCACCCCCTAGCTAGCCACATCCTATCCCATACCCGGTCCTGCCAAGTCAAGTTGCCCCTCCTACCAACCCCAGGAGGTCTTGGGTGGTCTACAGGCCCATTCATGACCTTAACAAGGCCCAGTTGGATATGGACCCAAAAGGATTCGCATATTGCATAAAATGACTAGACACAGATCACTGCTTGGGGAGATACAGACCACAGCGGTTATTGGTAAACACAAATAACAGTACCAATAAATAAATAAACATAAGCAAGTGAGGGGAGGAGCCTGGCCAGAGACAGTACACTCTACGCCCTGAACCCTTGTCCAGGGCCTACCGTGATGGAACATCTATACCACCGTGGGGTAGGATCTCACCCACAATACCACTTTCCTGCATTTTTCGACTCCCCCAAAAACTCCATGGCCCGCCGCCTCCCTTCCTAAAAAACCCCAACACTATGAGCTCCATATGTTCTTATGACATTGAGCCTGACTATGATCATAAAATATTAGCCCCGGAGCCCTTGGGCTACCATTGCTCCAGAGAAAACTACTCCCGAGCAAGGCTGAACTTGCATCCGTACGCTACCTACAGGCCTTAGTTGGCCCTTCGCCAATTTGTGTATTTTTTCTTTTAACCAGATTGCCAACAGATCATGGAACTTGGCAGATGAGGCAAGTACGACATTGCCTGATCCTTTTTTTTTTTTATCTTCGATAAATCCGCTGCTTGATGGGTTTATTACAGGAACGTTACCACCACCTTGAGCACTACCAAGGTAGGAAGTGATTAGTGCCACTCGCTACCTGCTCCTCTGACTGATGTCATTACCCATCTCTGTAACAGACCGATTGTACTTCCATCTGACCGAGCCACGCCCAGCTGTGGCCATGTGTTGGCAGCGGAGGCAAAGCTCCTTCATGGTCAGATATACGACTAGCCAATGGTCCACCATCACAGTACACGACACTCCAACTCTACCAAGCCACATTCTCCAAAAAGCCCATAGGGCTGTTACAGTGGCTGTTTTGTCTTTTGCACCAAGTGAGTGGGTATCAAGTTCCGGTGCAAAATAGACCCAGCACTGCCTGCAAGTCCACCAAAATTGTAGAATCATATTCATAGAAAAACAATACTATTTCAAGTAAAAAAAGTAACAAACCACGTGTTTGGTCCAAGAACCGTACTTCCCACAAAGGGGGAGAAATCAGTGTACCTGGGACACTGTAAACTACCTCCCTTTACCAAACATGGTTCGACTTGGACCAATGCTGCCACATGGTCACCTGATCACCTTAGGATCCCAAGACCAAGCACCTGAGCCACCATACCTTATCGGTTAACCGCCAACCTCTCACTACCAGCGGACCAGCTGTACAGAACCGCAAGGGTTCAGACTTATCACAGACCTCTTTCCAACAGTGGTATCTCCGGCCCTTGGGAAAAGGCTAACAGTTGCCTGCTATCCCTTTGCAATACCTCCTGCTAAACATTGCTCCACTCGCATTAGCAATAATTCCTACAGCAGGTCCTTCGACTCGGCCCGTTTATAAAAGGCAGCGGCTGCTACCTTCCGCCCCACCTTCGGGGGACACCTCCTCCGGGCCTTGGGTTACCGAGAACCCCCAATCTTGCCCATTCACCATTCGCGTACCTAGGCGTGCACCAAGCGCACCAACCGCCCGTCCTCACGCTATGGCCAGCACTCTGAGGTGCGCAAATGGGAAAGGACCAGTCAGCCATCCTGTCCTGAAATCTGGTACCTGCATTCCTTTAAACCATCTGCTCAATTACCGGTACTGAGACCAAGTGTGTCCGACGTTGAAATATCGAGCGGGATATGCCTAATTGAGAGTAAATGTCCTGTACTCCAGCCATATTATCAGAACAAACGATTTACTGTTCTCGCACTACCCGCTGGCATAACCCTTGAAGGATTGACGAAGCCAAGAACCTTGTACTACTACACATCATTACTTTAGCTTATGATACACCTTAGCCTGAAGGATGAAAGAGCTATCCAACAGAAGACAAAACAAACCATCCCTTGGAGTCCTCCATTATGTGAGAAGCACCAATAGGGTGATGAGAAGGCATAATTCACCACCACCAATGCATGCCTGTAGAGATGCAATACTGTAAGGACCTGGGCCCAAATAGAAGCAGGAATGTTGAGTAGAAGATGTGTCTGGGTCCTCAGCTGGAGTGGGACTGGACCCAAATAAAAGCAGAAGTGTGTAGTAGAAGATGTGCCTCGGTCCTCAACTGGAGTAGGCCTGGGCCCAAATAGACGCAGGAATGATGAGTAGAAGATGTGTCTGGGTCCTCAGCTGAAGTGGGCCTTGGCCCAAATAAAAGCAGGAGTATGGAGTAGAAGATGTGTCTGGGTCCTCAGCCGGAGTAGGCCTGGACCCAAATAGAATCAGGAGTGCGGAGTAGAAGATGTCTCTGGGTCCTCAGCTGGAGAATGCCTGGGCCCAAATAGAAGCAGGAGTGTTGAGTAGAAGATGTGTCTGGGTCCTCAGCTGGAGTAGGCCTGGGCCCAAATAGAAGCAGGAGTATGGAGTAGGAGATGTGTCTGCGTCCTCAGCTGGAGTTGGCCTGGGCCCAAATAAAAGAAGGAGTATGGAGTAGAAGATGTGTCTGGGTCCTCAGATGGAGTGGGCCTGGGCCCAAATATAAGCAGGAGTGTTGAGTAGAAGATGTGTCTGGGTCCTCAGCTGGAGTAGGCCTGGGCCCAAATAGAAGCAGGAGTATGGAGTAAGAGATGTGTCTGGGTCCAAATAGAAGCAGCAGTATGGAGTAGAAGATGTCTCTGGGTCCTCAGCTAGAGAATGCCTGGGCCCAAATAGAAGCAGGAATGTTGAGTAGAAAATGTGTCTGGGTCCTCAGCTGGAGTGGGAGTGGGCCTGGGCCCAAATAGAAGCAGGAGTATGGATTAGGATATGTGTCTGGGTCCTCAGCGGGAGTGGGCCTGGGCCCAAATAGAAGCTGGAGTAGAAGATGTGTCTGGGTCCTCAGCTGGAGTGGGCCCAAATAAAAGCAGAAGTGCGTAGTAGAAGATGTGCCTCAGTCATCAACTAGAGTGGGTCTGGGCCCAAATAAAAGCAGGAGTATGGAGTAGAAAATGTGTCTGGGTCCTCAGCTGGATAGGGCCTGGGCAAAAATATAAGCAGGAGTACGGAGTAGGAGATGTGTCTGGGTCCTCAGCTGGAGTGGGCCTAGGTCCAAATAGAAGCAGGAGTATGGAGTAGGAGATGTGCCTCGGTCCTCAACTGAGTAGGCCTGGGCACAAATAGAAGCAGGAATGTTGAATAGAAGATGTGTCTGGGTCCTCAGCTGGAGTGGGCCTGGGCCCAAATAGAAGCAGGAATGTTGAGTGGAAGATATGTCTGGGTCCTAAGCTGGAGTGGGCCTGGACCCAAATAAAAGCAGGATTGTGTAGTAGAAGATGTGCCTCGGTCCTCAACTGAGTAGGCCTGGGGCCAAATAGAAGCAGGAATGTTGATTAGAAGATGTGTCTGGGTACTCAGCTGGAGTGGGCCCGGGCCCAAATAGAAGCAGGAATGTTGAGTAGAAGATGTGTCTGGGTCCTCAGCTGGAGTGGACCTTGGCCCAAATAAAAGCAGGAGTATGGAGTAGGAGATGTGTCTGGGTCCTCAGCTGGAGTGGGCCTGGGCCCAAATAAATGCAGGACTGTGGAGTAGAAGATGTGTCTGGGTTCTCAGCCGGATTAGGCCTGGACCCAAATAGAATCAGGAGTGCGGAGTAGAAGATGTCTCTGGGTCCTCAGCTGGAGAATGCCTGGGCCCAAATAGAAGCAGGAGTGTTGAGTAGAAGATGTGTCTGGGTCCTCAGCTGGAGTAGGCCTGGGCCCAAATAGAAGCAGGAGTATGGAGTAGGAGATGTGTCTGCGTCCTCAGCTGGAGTGGGCCTGGGCCCAAATAAAAGAAGGAGTATGGAGTAGAAGATGTGTCTGGGTCCTCAGATGGAGTGGGCCTGGGCCCAAATAGAAGCAGGAGTGTTGAGTAGAAGATGTGTCTGGGTACTCAGCTGGAGTAGGCCTGGGCCCAAATAGAAGCAGGAGTATTTAGTAAGAGATGTGTCTGGGTCCAAATAGAAGCAGCAGTATGGAGTAGAAGATGTCTCTGGGTCCTCAGCTAGAGAATGCCTGGGCCCAAATAGAAGCAGGAATGTTGAGTAGAAAATGTGTCTGGGTCCTCAGCTGGAGTGGGAGTGGGCCTGGGCCCAGATAGAAGCAGGAGTATGGAGTAGGAGATGTGTCTGGGTCCTCAGCTGGAGTGAGCCTGGGCCCAAATAAATGCAGGACTGTGGAGTAGAAGATGTGTCTGGGTCCTCAGCTGGAGTAGGTCTGGACCCAAATAGAATCAGGAGTGCGGAGTAGAAGATGTCTCTGGGTCCTCAGCTGGAGAATGCCTGGGCCCAAATAGAAGCAGGAGTGTTGAATAGAAGATGTGTCTGGGTCCTCAGCTGGAGTGGGCCTGGGCCCAAATAGAAGCAGGAATGTTGAGTGGAAGATATGTCTGGGTCCTCAGCTGGAGTGGGCCTGGACCCAAATAAAAGCAGGATTGTGTAGTAGAAGATGTGCCTCGGTCCTCAACTGAGTAGGCCTGGGGCCAAATAGAAGCAGGAATGTTGATTAGAAGATGTGTCTGGGTACTCAGCTGGAGTGGGCCCGGGCCCAAATAGAAGCAGGAATGTTGAGTAGAAGATGTGTCTGGGTCCTCAGCTGGAGTGGACCTTGGCCCAAATAAAAGCAGGAGTATGGAGTAGGAGATGTGTCTGGGTCCTCAGCTGGAGTGGGCCTGGGCCCAAATAAATGCAGGACTGTGGAGTAGAAGATGTGTCTGGGTCCTCAGCCGGAGTAGGCCTGGACCCAAATAGAATCAGGAGTGCGGAGTAGAAGATGTCTCTGGGTCCTCAGCTGGAGAATGCCTGGGCCCAAATAGAAGCAGGAGTGTTGAGTAGAAGATGTGTCTGGGTCCTCAGCTGGAGTAGGCCTGGGCCCAAATAGAAGCAGGAGTATGGAGTAGGAGATGTGTCTGCGTCCTCAGCTGGAGTGGGCCTGGGCCAAATAAAAGAAGGAGTATGGAGTAGAAGATGTGTCTGGGTCCTCAGATGGAGTGGGCCTGGGCCCAAATAGAAGCAGGAGTGTTGAGTAGAAGATGTGTCTGGGTCCTCAGCTGGAGTAGGCCTGGGCCCAAATAGAAGCAGGAGTATTTAGTAAGAGATGTGTCTGGGTCCAAATAGAAGCAGCAGTATGGAGTAGAAGATGTCTCTGGGTCCTCAGCTAGAGAATGCCTGGGCCCAAATAGAAGCAGGAATGTTGAGTAGAAAATGTGTCTGGGTCCTCAGCTGGAGTGGGAGTGGGCCTGGGCCCAGATAGAAGCAGGAGTATGGAGTAGGAGATGTGTCTGGGTCCTCAGCTGGAGTGAGCCTGGGCCCAAATAAATGCAGGACTGTGGAGTAGAAGATGTGTCTGGGTCCTCAGCTGGAGTAGGCCTGGACCCAAATAGAATCAGGAGTGCGGAGTAGAAGATGTCTCTGGGTCCTCAGCTGGAGAATGCCTGGGCCCAAATAGAAGCAGGAGTGTTGAGTAGAAGATGTGTCTGGGTCCTCAGCTGGAGTAGGCCTGGGCCCAAATAGAAGCAGGAGTATGGAGTAGGAGATGTGTCTGCGTCCTCAGCTGGAGTGGGCCTGGGCCCAAATAAAAGAAGGAGTATGGAGTAGAAGATGTGTCTGGGTCCTCAGATGGAGTGGGCCTGGGCCCAAATAGAAGCAGGAGTGTTGAGTAGAAGATGTGTCTGGGTCCTCAGCTGGAGTAGGCCTGGGCACAAATAGAAGCAGGAATGTTGAATAGAAGATGTGTCTGGGTCCTCAGCTGGAGTGGGCCTGTGCCCAAATAGAAGCAGGAATGTTGAGTGGAAGATATGTCTGGGTCCTCAGCTGGAGTGGGCCTGGACCCAAATAAAAGCAGGATTGTGTAGTAGAAGATGTGCCTCGGTCCTCAACTGAGTAGGCCTGGGACCAAATAGAAGCAGGAATGTTGATTAGAAGATGTGTCTGGGTACTCAGCTGGAGTGGGCCCGGGCCCAAATAGAAGCAGGAATGTTGAGTAGAAGATGTGTCTGGGTCCTCAGCTGGAGTGGACCTTGGCCCAAATAAAAGCAGGAGTATGGAGTAGGAGATGTGTCTGGGTCCTCAGCTGGAGTGGGCCTGGGCCCAAATAAATGCAGGACTGTGGAGTAGAAGATGTGTCTGGGTCCTCAGCCGGAGTAGGCCTGGACCCAAATAGAATCAGGAGTGCGGAGTAGAAGATGTCTCTGGGTCCTCAGCTGGAGAATGCCTGGGCCCAAATAGAAGCAGGAGTGTTGAGTAGAAGATGTGTCTGGGTCCTCAGCTGGAGTAGGCCTGGGCCCAAATAGAAGCAGGAGTATGGAGTAGGAGATGTGTCTGCGTCCTCAGCTGGAGTGGGCCTGGGCCCAAATAAAAGAAGGAGTATGGAGTAGAAGATGTGTCTGGGTCCTCAGATGGAGTGGGCCTGGGCCCAAATAGAAGCAGGAGTGTTGAGTAGAAGATGTGTCTGGGTCCTCAGCTGGAGTAGGCCTGGGCCCAAATAGAAGCAGGAGTATTTAGTAAGAGATGTGTCTGGGTCCAAATAGAAGCAGCAGTATGGAGTAGAAGATGTCTCTGGGTCCTCAGCTAGAGAATGCCTGGGCCCAAATAGAAGCAGGAATGTTGAGTAGAAAATGTGTCTGGGTCCTCAGCTGGAGTGGGAGTGGGCCTGGGCCCAGATAGAAGCAGGAGTATGGAGTAGGAGATGTGTCTGGGTCCTCAGCTGGAGTGAGCCTGGGCCCAAATAAATGCAGGACTGTGGAGTAGAAGATGTGTCTGGGTCCTCAGCTGGAGTAGGCCTGGACCCAAATAGAATCAGGAGTGCGGAGTAGAAGATGTCTCTGGGTCCTCAGCTGGAGAATGCCTGGGCCCAAATAGAAGCAGGAGTGTTGAGTAGAAGATGTGTCTGGGTCCTCAGCTGGAGTAGGCCTGGGCCCAAATAGAAGCAGGAGTATGGAGTAGGAGATGTGTCTGCGTCCTCAGCTGGAGTGGGCCTGGGCCCAAATAAAAGAAGGAGTATGGAGTAGAAGATGTGTCTGGGTCCTCAGATGGAGTGGGCCTGGGCCCAAATAGAAGCAGGAGTGTTGAGTAGAAGATGTGTCTGGGTCCTCAGCTGGAGTAGGCCTGGGCCCAAATAGAAGCAGGAGTATGGAGTAAGAGATGTGTCTGGGTCCAAATAGAAGCAGCAGTATGGAGTAGAAGATGTCTCTGGGTCCTCAGCTAGAGAATGCCTGGGCCCAAATAGAAGCAGGAATGTTGAGTAGAAAATGTGTCTGGGTCCTCAGCTGGAGTGGGAGTGGGAGTGGGCCTGGGCCCAGATAGAAGCAGGAGTATGGAGTAGGAGATGTGTCTGGGTCCTCAGCAGGAGTGGGCCTGGGCCCAAATAGAAGCTGGAGTAGGAGATGTGTCTGGGTCCTCAGCTGGAGTGGGCCCAAATAAAAGCAGGAGTGCGTAGTAGAAGATGTGCCTCAGTCATCAACTAGAGTGGGTCTGGGCCCAAATAAAAGCAGGAGTATGGAGTAGAAAATGTGTCTGGGTCCTCAGCTGGATAGGGCCTGGGCAAAAATATAAGCAGGAGTACGGAGTAGGAGATGTGTCTGGGTCCTCAACTGAGTAGGCCTGGGCACAAATAGAAGCAGGAATGTTGAATAGAAGATGTGTCTGGGTCCTCAGCTGGAGTGGGCCTGGGCCCAAATAGAAGCAGGAATGTTGAGTGGAAGATATGTCTGGGTCCTCAGCTGGAGTGGGCCTGGACCCAAATAAAAGCAGGAATGTGTAGTAGAAGATGTGCCTCGGTCCTCAACTGAGTAGGCCTGGGACCAAATAGAAGCAGGAATGTTGATTAGAAGATGTGTCTGGGTCCTCAGCTGGAGTGGGACCGGGCCCAAATAGAAGCAGGAATGTTGAGTAGAAGATGTGTCTGGGTCCTCAGCTGGAGTGGGCCTTGGCCCAAATAAAAGCAGGAGTATGGAGTAGGAGATGTGTCTGGGTCCTCAGCTGGAGTGGGCCAGGGCCCAAATAAATGCAGGACTGTGGAGTAGAAGATGTGTCTGGGTCCTCAGCCGGAGTAGGCCTTGACCCAAATAGAATCAGGAGTGCGGAGTAGAAGATGTCTCTGGGTCCTCAGCTGGAGAATGCCTGGGCCCAAATAAAAGCAGGAGTATGGAGTAGAAAATGTGTCTGGGTCCTCAGCTGGATAGGGCCTGGGCAAAAATATAAGCAGGAGTACGGAGTAGGAGATGTGTCTGGGTCCTCAGCTGGAGTGGGCCTAGGTCCAAATAGAAGCAGGAGTATGGAGTAGGAGATGTGCCTCGGTCCTCAACTGAGTAGGCCTGGGCACAAATAGAAGCAGGAATGTTGAATAGAAGATGTGTCTGGGTCCTCAGCTGGAGTGGGCCTGGGCCCAAATAGAAGCAGGAATGTTGAGTGGAAGATATGTCTGGGTCCTCAGCTGGAGTGGGCCTGGACCCAAATAAAAGCAGGAATGTGTAGTAGAAGATGTGCCTCGGTCCTCAACTGAGTAGGCCTGGGACCAAATAGAAGCAGGAATGTTGATTAGAAGATGTGTCTGGGTCCTCAGCTGGAGTGGGACCGGGCCCAAATAGAAGCAGGAATGTTGAGTAGAAGATGTGTCTGGGTCCTCAGCTGGAGTGGGCCTTGGCCCAAATAAAAGCAGGAGTATGGAGTAGGAGATGTGTCTGGGTCCTCAGCTGGAGTGGGCCAGGGCCCAAATAAATGCAGGACTGTGGAGTAGAAGATGTGTCTGGGTCCTCAGCCGGAGTAGGCCTTGACCCAAATAGAATCAGGAGTGCGGAGTAGAAGATGTCTCTGGGTCCTCAGCTGGAGAATGCCTGGGCCCAAATAAAAGCAGGAGTATGGAGTAGAAAATGTGTCTGGGTCCTCAGCTGGATAGGGCCTGGGCAAAAATATAAGCAGGAGTACGGAGTAGGAGATGTGTCTGGGTCCTCAGCTGGAGTGGGCCTAGGTCCAAATAGAAGCAGGAGTATGGAGTAGGAGATGTGCCTCGGTCCTCAACTGAGTAGGCCTGGGCACAAATAGAAGCAGGAATGTTGAATAGAAGATGTGTCTGGGTCCTCAGCTGGAGTGGGCCTGGGCCCAAATAGAAGCAGGAATGTTGAGTGGAAGATATGTCTGGGTCCTCAGCTGGAGTGGGCCTGGACCCAAATAAAAGCAGGAATGTGTAGTAGAAGATGTGCCTCGGTCCTCAACTGAGTAGGCCTGGGACCAAATAGAAGCAGGAATGTTGATTAGAAGATGTGTCTGGGTCCTCAGCTGGAGTGGGACCGGGCCCAAATAGAAGCAGGAATGTTGAGTAGAAGATGTGTCTGGGTCCTCAGCTGGAGTGGGCCTTGGCCCAAATAAAAGCAGGAGTATGGAGTAGGAGATGTGTCTGGGTCCTCAGCTGGAGTGGGCCTGGGCCCAAATAAATGCAGGACTGTGGAGTAGAAGATGTGTCTGGGTCCTCAGCCGGAGTAGGCCTGGACCCAAATAGAATCAGGAGTGCGGAGTAGAAGATGTCTCTGGGTCCTCAGCTGGAGAATGCCTGGGCCCAAATAGAAGCAGGAGTGTTGAGTAGAAGATGTGTCTAGGTCCTCAGCTGGAGTAGGCCTGGGCCCAAATAGAAGCAGGAGTATGGAGTAGGAGATGTGTCTGCGTCCTCAGCTGGAGTGGGCCTGGGCCCAAATAAAAGAAGGAGTATGGAGTAGAAGATGTGTCTGGGTCCTCAGATGGAGTGGGCCTGGGCCCAAATAGAAGCAGGAGTGTTGAGTAGAAGATGTGTCTGGGTCCTCAGCTGGAGTAGGCCTGGGCCCAAATAGAAGCAGGAGTATGGAGTAAGAGATGTGTCTGGGTCCAAATAGAAGCAGCAGTATGGAGTAGAAGATGTCTCTGGGTCCTCAGCTAGAGAATGCCTGGGCCCAAATAGAAGCAGGAATGTTGAGTAGAAAATGTGTCTGGGTCCTCAGCTGGAGTGGGAGTGGGAGTGGGCCTGGGCCCAAATAGAAGCAGGAGTATGGAGTAGGAGATGTGTCTGGGTCCTCAGCAGGAGTGGGCCTGGGCCCAAATAGAAGCTGGAGTAGAAGATGTGTCTGGGTCCTCAGCTGGAGTGGGCCCAAATAAAAGCAGAAGTGCGTAGTAGAAGATGTGCCTCAGTCATCAACTAGAGTGGGTCTGGGCCCAAATAAAAGCAGGAGTATGGAGTAGAAAATGTGTCTGGGTCCTCAGCTGGATAGGGCCTGGGCAAAAATATAAGCAGGAGTACGGAGTAGGAGATGTGTCTGGGTCCTCAGCTGGAGTGGGCCTAGGTCCAAATAGAAGCAGGAGTATGGAGTAGGAGATGTGCCTCGGTCCTCAACTGAGTAGGCCTGGGCACAAATAGAAGCAGGAATGTTGAATAGAAGATGTGTCTGGGTCCTCAGCTGGAGTGGGCCTGGGCCCAAATAGAAGCAGGAATGTTGAGTGGAAGATATGTCTGGGTCCTCAGCTGGAGTGGGCCTGGACCCAAATAAAAGCAGGATTGTGTAGTAGAAGATGTGCCTCGGTCCTCAACTGAGTAGGCCTGGGACCAAATAGAAGCAGGAATGTTGATTAGAAGATGTGTCTGGGTACTCAGCTGGAGTGGGCCCGGGCCCAAATAGAAGCAGGAATGTTGAGTAGAAGATGTGTCTGGGTCCTCAGCTGGAGTGGACCTTGGCCCAAATAAAAGCAGGAGTATGGAGTAGGAGATGTGTCTGGGTCCTCAGCTGGAGTGGGCCTGGGCCCAAATAAATGCAGGACTGTGGAGTAGAAGATGTGTCTGGGTCCTCAGCCGGAGTAGGCCTGGACCCAAATAGAATCAGGAGTGCGGAGTAGAAGATGTCTCTGGGTCCTCAGATGGAGTGGGCCTGGGCCCAAATAGAAGCAGGAGTGTTGAGTAGAAGATGTGTCTGGGTCCTCAGCTGGAGTAGGCCTGGGCCCAAATAGAAGCAGGAGTATGGAGTAAGAGATGTGTCTGGGTCCAAATAGAAGCAGCAGTATGGAGTAGAAGATGTCTCTGGGTCCTCAGCTAGAGAATGCCTGGGCCCAAATAGAAGCAGGAATGTTGAGTAGAAAATGTGTCTGGGTCCTCAGCTGGAGTGGGAGTGGGAGTGGGCCTGGGCCCAAATAGAAGCAGGAGTATGGAGTAGGAGATGTGTCTGGGTCCTCAGCAGGAGTGGGCCTGGGCCCAAATAGAAGCTGGAGTAGAAGATGTGTCTGGGTCCTCAGCTGGAGTGGGCCCAAATAAAAGCAGAAGTGCGTAGTAGAAGATGTGCCTCAGTCATCAACTAGAGTGGGTCTGGGCCCAAATAGAAGCAGGAGTATGGAGTAGAAAATGTGTCTGGGTCCTCAGCTGGATAGGGCCTGGGCAAAAATATAAGCAGGAGTACGGAGTAGGAGATGTGTCTGGGTCCTCAGCTGGAGTGGGCCTAGGTCCAAATAGAAGCAGGAGTATGGAGTAGGAGATGTGCCTCGGTCCTCAACTGAGTAGGCCTGGGCACAAATAGAAGCAGGAATGTTGAATAGAAGATGTGTCTGGGTCCTCAGCTGGAGTGGGCCTGGGCCCAAATAGAAGCAGGAATGTTGAGTGGAAGATATGTCTGGGTCCTCAGCTGGAGTGGGCCTGGACCCAAATAAAAGCAGGAGTGTGTAGTAGAAGATGTGCCTCGGTCCTCAACTGAGTAGGCCTGGGACCAAATAGAAGCAGGAATGTTGATTAGAAGATGTGTCTGGGTACTCAGCTGGAGTGGGCCCGGGCCCAAATAGAAGCAGGAATGTTGAGTAGAAGATGTGTCTGGGTCCTCAGCTGGAGTGGACCTTGGCCCAAATAAAAGCAGGAGTATGGAGTAGGAGATGTGTCTGGGTCCTCAGCTGGAGTGGGCCTGGGCCCAAATAAATGCAGGACTGTGGAGTAGAAGATGTGTCTGGGTCCTCAGCCGGAGTAGGCCTGGACCCAAATAGAATCAGGAGTGCGGAGTAGAAGATGTCTCTGGGTCCTCAGATGGAGTGGGCCTGGGCCCAAATAGAAGCAGGAGTGTTGAGTAGAAGATGTGTCTGGGTCCTCAGCTGGAGTAGGCCTGGGCCCAAATAGAAGCAGGAGTATGGAGTAAGAGATGTGTCTGGGTCCAAATAGAAGCAGCAGTATGGAGTAGAAGATGTCTCTGGGTCCTCAGCTAGAGAATGCCTGGGCCCAAATAGAAGCAGGAATGTTGAGTAGAAAATGTGTCTGGGTCCTCAGCTGGAGTGGGAGTGGGAGTGGGCCTGGGCCCAAATAGAAGCAGGAGTATGGAGTAGGAGATGTGTCTGGGTCCTCAGCAGGAGTGGGCCTGGGCCCAAATAGAAGCTGGAGTAGAAGATGTGTCTGGGTCCTCAGCTGGAGTGGGCCCAAATAAAAGCAGAAGTGCGTAGTAGAAGATGTGCCTCAGTCATCAACTAGAGTGGGTCTGGGCCCAAATAAAAGCAGGAGTATGGAGTAGAAAATGTGTCTGGGTCCTCAGCTGGATAGGGCCTGGGCAAAAATATAAGCAGGAGTACGGAGTAGGAGATGTGTCTGGGTCCTCAGCTGGAGTGGGCCTAGGTCCAAATAGAAGCAGGAGTATGGAGTAGGAGATGTGCCTCGGTCCTCAACTGAGTAGGCCTGGGCACAAATAGAAGCAGGAATGTTGAATAGAAGATGTGTCTGGGTCCTCAGCTGGAGTGGGCCTGGGCCCAAATAGAAGCAGGAATGTTGAGTGGAAGATATGTCTGGGTCCTCAGCTGGAGTGGGCCTGGACCCAAATAAAAGCAGGATTGTGTAGTAGAAGATGTGCCTCGGTCCTCAACTGAGTAGGCCTGGGACCAAATAGAAGCAGGAATGTTGATTAGAAGATGTGTCTGGGTACTCAGCTGGAGTGGGCCCGGGCCCAAATAGAAGCAGGAATGTTGAGTAGAAGATGTGTCTGGGTCCTCAGCTGGAGTGGACCTTGGCCCAAATAAAAGCAGGAGTATGGAGTAGGAGATGTGTCTGGGTCCTCAGCTGGAGTGGGCCTGGGCCCAAATAAATGCAGGACTGTGGAGTAGAAGATGTGTCTGGGTCCTCAGCCGGAGTAGGCCTGGACCCAAATAGAATCAGGAGTGCGGAGTAGAAGATGTCTCTGGGTCCTCAGCTGGAGAATGCCTGGGCCCAAATAGAAGCAGGAGTGTTGAGTAGAAGATGTGTCTGGGTCCTCAGCTGGAGTAGGCCTGGGCCCAAATAGAAGCAGGAGTATGGAGTAGGAGATGTGTCTGCGTCCTCAGCTGGAGTGGGCCTGGGCCCAAATAAAAGAAGGAGTATGGAGTAGAAGATGTGTCTGGGTCCTCAGATGGAGTGGGCCTGGGCCCAAATAGAAGCAGGAGTGTTGAGTAGAAGATGTGTCTGGGTCCTCAGCTGGAGTAGGCCTGGGCCCAAATAGAAGCAGGAGTATTTAGTAAGAGATGTGTCTGGGTCCAAATAGAAGCAGCAGTATGGAGTAGAAGATGTCTCTGGGTCCTCAGCTAGAGAATGCCTGGGCCCAAATAGAAGCAGGAATGTTGAGTAGAAAATGTGTCTGGGTCCTCAGCTGGAGTGGGAGTGGGGCTGGGCCCAGATAGAAGCAGGAGTATGGAGTAGGAGATGTGTCTGGGTCCTCAGCTGGAGTGAGCCTGGGCCCAAATAAATGCAGGACTGTGGAGTAGAAGATGTGTCTGGGTCCTCAGCTGGAGTAGGCCTGGACCCAAATAGAATCAGGAGTGCGGAGTAGAAGATGTCTCTGGGTCCTCAGCTGGAGAATGCCTGGGCCCAAATAGAAGCAGGAGTGTTGAGTAGAAGATGTGTCTGGGTCCTCAGCTGGAGTAGGCCTGGGCCCAAATAGAAGCAGGAGTATGGAGTAGGAGATGTGTCTGCGTCCTCAGCTGGAGTGGGCCTGGGCCCAAATAAAAGAAGGAGTATGGAGTAGAAGATGTGTCTGGGTCCTCAGATGGAGTGGGCCTGGGCCCAAATAGAAGCAGGAGTGTTGAGTAGAAGATGTGTCTGGGTCCTCAGCTGGAGTAGGCCTGGGCCCAAATAGAAGCAGGAGTATGGAGTAAGAGATGTGTCTGGGTCCAAATAGAAGCAGCAGTATGGAGTAGAAGATGTCTCTGGGTCCTCAGCTAGAGAATGCCTGGGCCCAAATAGAAGCAGGAATGTTGAGTAGAAAATGTGTCTGGGTCCTCAGCTGGAGTGGGAGTGGGCCTGGGCCCAGATAGAAGCAGGAGTATGGAGTAGGAGATGTGTCTGGGTCCTCAGCAGGAGTGGGCCTGGGCCCAAATAGAAGCTGGAGTAGGAGATGTGTCTGGGTCCTCAGCTGGAGTGGGCCCAAATAAAAGCAGGAGTGCGTAGTAGAAGATGTGCCTCAGTCATCAACTAGAGTGGGTCTGGGCCCAAATAAAAGCAGGAGTATGGAGTAGAAAATGTGTCTGGGTCCTCAGCTGGATAGGGCCTGGGCAAAAGTATAAGCAGGAGTACGGAGTAGGAGATGTGTCTGGGTCCTCAGCTGGAGTGGGCCTAGGTCCAAATAGAAGCAGGAGTATGGAGTAGGAGATGTGCCTCGGTCCTCAACTGAGTAGGCCTGGGCACAAATAGAAGCAGGAATGTTGAATAGAAGATGTGTCTGGGTCCTCAGCTGGAGTGGGCCTGGGCCCAAATAGAAGCAGGAATGTTGAGTGGAAGATATGTCTGGGTCCTCAGCTGGAGTGGGCCTGGACCCAAATAAAAGCAGGAATGTGTAGTAGAAGATGTGCCTCGGTCCTCAACTGAGTAGGCCTGGGACCAAATAGAAGCAGGAATGTTGATTAGAAGATGTGTCTGGGTCCTCAGCTGGAGTGGGACCGGGCCCAAATAGAAGCAGGAATGTTGAGTAGAAGATGTGTCTGGGTCCTCAGCTGGAGTGGGCCTTGGCCCAAATAAAAGCAGGAGTATGGAGTAGGAGATGTGTCTGGGTCCTCAGCTGGAGTGGGCCAGGGCCCAAATAAATGCAGGACTGTGGAGTAGAAGATGTGTCTGGGTCCTCAGCCGGAGTAGGCCTGGACCCAAATAGAATCAGGAGTGCGGAGTAGAAGATGTCTCTGGGTCCTCAGCTGGAGAATGCCTGGGCCCAAATAGAAGCAGGAGTGTTGAGTAGAAGATGTGTCTGGGTCCTCAGCTGGAGTAGGCCTGGGCCCAAATAGAAGCAGGAATATGGAGTAGGAGATGTGTCTGCGTCCTCAGCTGGAGTGGGCCTGGGCCCAAATAAAAGAAGGAGTATGGAGTAGAAGATGTGTCTGGGTCCTCAGATGGAGTGGGCCTGGGCCCAAATAGAAGCAGGAGTGTTGAGTAGAAGATGTGTCTGGGTCCTCAGCTGGAGTAGGCCTGGGCCCAAATAGAAGCAGGAGTATGGAGTAAGAGATGTGTCTGGGTCCAAATAGAAGCAGCAGTATGGAGTAGAAGATGTCTCTGGGTCCTCAGCTAGAGAATGCCTGGGCCCAAATAGAAGCAGGAATGTTGAGTAGAAAATGTGTCTGGGTCCTAAGCTGGAGTGGGCCTGGGCCCAGATAGAAGCAGCAGTATGGAGTAGGAGATGTGTCTGGGTCCTCAGCAGGAGGGGGCCTGGGCCCAAATAGAAGCTGGAGTAGGAGATGTGTCTGGGTCCTCAGCTGGAGTGGGCCCAAATAAAAGCAGGAGTGCGTAGTAGAAGATGTGCCTCAGTCATCAACTAGAGTGGGCCCGGGCCCGGGCCCAAATAAAAGCAGGATTATGGAGTAGAAGATGTGTCTGGGTCCTCAGCTGGATAGGGCCTGGGCCCAAATAAAAGCAGGATTATGGAGTAGGAGATGTGTCTGGGTCCTCAGCTGGAGTGGGCCTAGGTCCAAATAGAAGCAGGAGTATGGAGTAGGAGATGTGCCTCGGTCCTCAACTGAGTAGGCCTGGGCACAAATAGAAGCAGGAATGTTGAATAGAAGATGTGTCTGGGTCCCCGGCTGGAGTGGGCCTGGGCCCAAATAGAAGCAGGAATGTTGAGTGGAAGATATGTCTGGGTCCTCAGCTGGAGTGGGCCTAGGTCCAAATAGAAGCAGGAGTACGGAGTAGGAGATGTGCCTCGGTCCTCAACTGAGTAGGCCTGGACCCAAATAAAAGCAGGAATGTGTAGTAGAAGATGTGCCTCGGTCCTCAACTGAGTAGGCCTGGGACCAAATAGAAGCAGGAATGTTGATTAGAAGATGTGTCTGGGTCCTCAGCTGGAGTGGGCCCAGGCCCAAATAAAAGCAGGAGTATGGAGTAGAAGATGTGTCTGGGTCCTCAGCTGGATAGGGCCTGGGCCCAAATAAAAGCAGGAGTACGGAGTAGGAGATGTGTCTGGGTCCTCAGCTGGAGTGGGCCTAGGTCCAAATAGAAGCAGGAGTATGGAGTAGGAGATGTGTCTGGGTCCTCAGCTGGAGTGGGCCTGGGCCCAAATAGAAGCTGGAGTAGGAGATGTGTCTGGGTCCTCAGCTGGAGTGGGCCTGGGCCCAAATAAAAGCTGGAGTGTGGAGTAGAAGATGTGTCTGGGTCCTCAACTGGAGTAGGCCTGGGCCCTAATAGAAGCAGGAATGTGGAGTAGAAAATGTGTCTGAGTCCTCAAATGGAGAATGCCTGGGCCCAAATAGAAGCAGGAGTGTGGAGTAGGAGATGTGCCTGGGTCCTCAGTTGGAGTGAGCCTGGGCCCAAATAGAAGCAGGAGTATGGAGTAGGAGATGTGTCTGGGTCCTCAGCTGGAGTGGGCCTTGGCCCAAATAGAAGCAGGAGTGTGGAGTAGAAGATGTGTCTATATCCTCAGCTGGAGTGGGCCTGGGCCCAAATAGAAGCAGGAGTATGGAGTAAGAGATGTGTCTGGGTCCTCAGCTGGAGTGGGCCTGGGCCTAAATAGAAAACTTGTTAAAAATTAAATTGAAACTAATGGAAAATGCAGAGAGCATACTTTAATCTGTAGATCTCATTAACTGGAAGAGGGCCCTTTCGAGCTCAACAAAATTACTTAAGGGAGCTTTAATCTGAAGTACCATTAGGTGGGTGTCCACCAGTAGAAAAATGCCTTGCTGCACCTTGACTTTTTGCTAGGAGCTTCTGGGGTAGAGTGGTTTGAAATTGGCAGTACTGGTATCACCAATAGGTTAGTATCTCAGATA
>CM050164.1:33977213-34087213 GCA_027410445.1 Discoglossus pictus
GGAGAAGGAGAGGTAGGGAAAGAGACACAGGGGAGGGGGGAAGAGACACATGTAATATTATACCGGCATTTATGACAGGTAAACGACTAGAGTTTTTATAAAACACTTTTGCGTTCATTTATTTTTCATATGTTTCTTGCTTTATAACTCAACACTCCTGGCTTCTCCAGTGGGCCACAGCATACAGCTCCTGGTGTTGCTAGGTGGTCTCCCGTCCAAGTACTGACCAATCCCAACCTTGCTTGGTTTCAGGGTGGTATGACCTCTTGGTTCCCTGTCTGGAATCGAATCCTGGTCGCAGGGGAGCTAGCACTGAATCCTAACCACTGGACCACCAGGGAACCCCATTTAATGCATGCAAAATAAAAAACAAACAATCTTTTTGTAAGTAACAGCACACAAGTTTACATTCTTTATGCTATGAACTTGCCATATGAGATTTAAATACAGTTCCATTATTGTTTTGTTGTATTTTTTGGAAAAACATGAAGAATTATGGGATTTTTGTGCAATATCTTAACACTTTATTGGAAAATAGTGTTAAATGACATGGTCTGTTGGAGGACAGGACACTCAGTAGTAGTTTGTGAAGGCGGTAATTAATTGAAATATTTCTTGATAAGTGGAACGGCCTTCCAACAGATATGGTAGAGAATTACAGACTGCCTGGCATATTTGTAAGGCTATGGGGAGGATTGATTAAAGAAACACTGCCGTGGTTAATTAAGTGATGGCCCTTTAAAAGGATAGATTGCGTCAGGCATAAAGAATTCCATTTTAGGTCAGTTGTATAAAACAATGAACGATCATTACATTTCATTTGTTTCTGCTCATCTCTGGGTGCTGCCATTACATCCCCTCACTATGTGAAGTATGTTGGCAGCAACCTCCATATTGCATCTCCTAATGCAAACACAACACAGCAGCAGATTTCTGTTAATCCACAAGGTCATGCGGAATAGTTTCTTGTACTGTGCTTTGCTTTAGAAGATGTGATATGGAGACTTGGCTAAGACACTGAACCAAAAGTGTATTCTGCAATAAGTCATTGGGTTCCAAGACGCATGCTATTTCCAAATATAAACAAAATAGGTTTCCTATAAATTGCTGGACCAGGTAAAAACAAAATATTGAAATGTTCATTTAAATGAGTCCTATTGATACAACAGGAATATCTCGGCCTTTTTATTGTACAACTATTCTCGCTGCTATGTACCTGCTAACAGTCACTGACACCCTCCGAGTGCTGCTCAAATTGTCTTGATTGATTTCTCAAGGATCTAAAGCATTCCTTGTGCAGCAGAGACAGACACCACTTGTCTGCAAACCGGATTTGTGTCCATTTTGTGAAGGCCTATTCTAACGCTGTGAAAAAATATATCTGCGCATTTCTCACAACTTAATAAAGATATTTTTATGGGAAAACTATATAAAACATAAATAAAAAGGTAAACAGGTAGCATGCATGCTAGAGCTACACCTAACAGCTTTTTTTATATCTGAGTAGAATTCGATTGCTACAATAAAACATAACTTTTATTGTTAAATTTAAAAAATGGGGGTTGTTACCGTTCATTGGTTGGTGGACAGAAAATAATTTGTAGCCAGAAGCTAAAATTTTAGGGGCCCAAAGAAGAAACATTTATATATTTTTGTTTGTGTGTATATATATATATATGTGTATACATTTGTGTGTGTGTATATGTGTATATGTATGTATATATATATATATATATATATATATATATATATATATATATATATATAATGTGTGTGTGTGTATATATATATATATATATATATATATATATATACACAAACAAAAATATTTACACTTTTATACTTTTAAAATTTTAAGCTTCTGGCTACAACAAAGTATTTCCAAATTATAATACAGCTCCATAAATAGCGGATGTACCGTATTGGTCCGAATATAAGCCGCACCGGCGTATAAGCCGCACCCGTAAAGTTCAAGGTGAAAAAATAGAAAAAAAATAGTACTCAAATATAAGCCACACCCGTAAAATTGGAGAGAAAAAGACTCTCCAAGTGATCAGCCATTGCAAGAAGCAGGCTTTTTTTGCAGGTTACAGGCTTTACAGGATGTTAGAATCACTAAAACCGTAAATCGCTATTCAATACCACAGTCTAAAGCGCGAAAATCGGCACCCTTAACTCGCAATCGCGCAAATCGGCAGTAATTTTGCATTCGCGAATAGAAGTCGCACGCATTACAAGCAAAGTTCGCAAATCGGCAATGATTTTTTGACGGTCGCGAATATAAGCCGCACCCTTAACTCGCAAGCTCAAAAATCGGAAAAAAGGTACGGCTTATATTCGGACCAATACAGTATATATGAATGTCTAAACATACGGTAAAAAAATTCCTGCTCAGGTTTGCCAGAAATACAGTCATTGCACAGCACTCTGTGCGGGGACATGTAAATGAGTCCACAATGGATATATATATATATATAGGGGAAAATACTGTGAAATCAAGGATGCTTGGGAAATGCATGTCAACGAGTTTTTATTAAGCCTGTTTTTTAGTAGATATAATGAGTAGCTATCCAGACAAACCAGTATCTTGGTTGGATTCTCCCTTTAGAGAAGTGGCTCCATGACATGGAAATGCACAAGTGGAACATCCGTGCACGCTGAATTTTGCATACAAAGTTATGCAAATAATTTTAATTGGGTTTTCTATCTAACTACACACTTGTAGAATACTCATCAATTAGTATTTGTATTTTAGAAGAATTAATTTGACGACCCCTGTAGTAAGTTTTCATTTAACTCAACACCCTGGGAGCCAGGGCTTCAAAAATGTTTATATCTGGCTCCTATGTTTTTATTGATCTTTTCTGGCTCCTAACTTTCACATAATTTTTGATTTCATGCAATATATATATATGTGTTTGTATAAATATGATGTTTCTATTTTTTTTTATTACACACCTGTCGCTTTCGAATTTATTTTTGGGTACCCCTGTCTGATTGTGTACTTGTGGAGTGTGCTGCAGTGAATTGGCCAGACTGGCACAACCTCTACGTGCCACGAGTGTCCATCATTAGGAGCGCTTGTGGGATGCTGAGTACGTCTCAGGACATTATGTGTGGTTGCCATGGAGATAGGCTCCGCTAGGCCTTCATTTTTCCTTCCTCAGAACGTTACACGTTACAAAGGTTAGAGATTGCAGATGAAAAAGAAAATTATGTTTTCAAAAAGCAGAAAGAAATCTCTGTAGAGTGTGTGTGCGTATTAGAGATAATGCGTCTCGGAGCAGAACGGATTTTAATTAGAAAAATACTTCAATAGGAAAATATATAACGAGTGTTTGGAAAATGAACATTGGAAAGAACCAGTTGTCCTTTTCCTTCCTGCTACATACTTTGTATGGCGTTATCTAAAAGAATTGATCATATAATATGGTTTAAAAGGACATGGAACACACTTATTTTTTTCATGCATTTAAAAGAGGATTTAACGTCTCAATTATCTTAACAGGCTCAGTACCAGATGACTGGAGAAAAGCAGATCTGTTACTTTAATTTAAGAAAGGAGCAAAAGCAAATCCAGGGAACTATAGACCAGTGAGCCTCTCATCTGTAGTTGCAAAACTTTTAGAAGGGTTACTAAGGGATCCTATACAGGAAATAATCAGTTTGAACAATATTATAAGTAGGAGTCAACATGGATTTATGAGGGATAGGTCATGTCAAATAAATCAAATTAGTTTCTATGAGGAGGTTAGTAGGAACTTGGATCAAGGCAACTCGGTTGATGTAGTCTTTCTGGATTTTGCAAAGGCTTTTTTAAACAGTGCAAGTCTGTGTGAGTATTTTGCAGTAAATATCTGCTCATGGATTGAGAGCTGGATAAAATACAGGAAGCAAAGGGTTGTGGTAAATGGAACATACTCAGATTGGACTACTGTGGTAAGTGGGGTTCCTCAGGGCTCAGTATTAGGTCCTCTCCTTTTTAACATTTATTAATGAGGTGGGACTGGAAAGTATTGTCTCCATTTTTGCTGGTGAAACTAAGCTGTGCAAGATAATTAAATCAGAAAATTCTGTACTTTCCCTCCAGGGGCTTATATCAAATAGAAGAATGCATATCTAAATGGCAGATGAGGTTTAATAAAAATAAATTTAAGGTTATGCATTTGCGAAGGAAAAACAAGCATGCAAATTATAATCAAAATGGAGCAAATCTAGGGGTTACAAAGATGGAAGAAAAGGATTTGGGAGTATTTGTGGACAACCACCTAGGTAACAATGCTCAATGACAAGCAGCAGCTGCAAAGGCAAATAAAATATTAGTAGTATTAAGAAGGGTATAGAAGCAAAGGAATCAAACATAATTCTGCCACTATACAAATCCATAGTACGCCCTCATTTGGAATATGGCGTACAATTGTGGGCATCACTTTTTTAAAAGAGACATTTTAGAGCTGGAATTGGTACAGAGAAGGGCAACAAAACTAATAAGGGGAATGGAGGGGCTAAGTTATGAAGAAAGACTAAACAAATTAAACATTCTTTCTGGAAAAAAAGGTGCAGAAGAGGGATTATAATTACTTGTATACATCCAGGGTCAATATAAGGCTTTGTTAGGGGAGCTTTTTATGCCAAGAGGTTTTCAACGGACATGAATACAGCCCTTGAGGTTAGAAGAAAAAAAAATGCACTTAAAGATAGAAAAAGGTTCTTCACAGTAAGGGCAGTTAGACTGTGGAACTCTCTACCAAAGGAGGTTGTGAAGGCAGAATCGATAGAGGATTTTAAAAAGAGGTTGTATATATATTTTTGAGTAAAAAGGGCATTCAGGGTTATCTGCATATTACAAAGATCAGAGGAGATCTAAAAAGGTTGAACTTGATGGATTAAATGTCTTTTTTTCAATGTTCCTATGTTAACAAAGACTTTCTCCACTAATAGCCAAAACACACACACCGTCATTATCAGGACAATAGAAAGAATACTATTAGGACCGACCCCACCTGGACACATGAAGCCTAAAATACTAAATTGTAAGTTTTAAAACAACATTGATTTTTCTTTTAAAAATACTGATTTTATTGTTAGCCAATACGAAAATAAACAATGACCATTACTGAATTACCTTAGATTAAGTTTTATTTAAGGAACACTGCAATGGTCCAGATTTTGCTAAACATTAAAATATTACCTATAGATAAGGATATTGCCTATTGGTAGTGATTAACATTAATCTAAATTAGTGTGAGATGTCGACCTTGAATCTTGCATATTTAGAAATAAATTACTATTCAAGTTGCTTCTACTTAGTAGGGTCTTTTATTTGATGTGATTAATTTAGGGCACAAAGCAAAGTTTCCAGTTATTGTAGAAATAAAAATTACACATATAAATAAATGTAATTGTGCTTGAGTTGACATGTTTGATAATTGGCTTGAAAGTTAGAGATTTTAAGCATAAATTACCTGTAAACATACTCTGTTTAACCGTTTTTTTGTATCTAGGTTGTTCAATTAACTCTAACAGTGGGGGATGAAAAGGAGGAAGAGCGTGCACCGTTGATATTTAGTATAAATATATACAGTAGACTGTCCGTTATCCGGCCACCATGGGGATTAATAGATGCCGGATAAATGTAGTGTCTGGTTGCTTGAGAGACATTATTAAAAGAGGCCTAACTAATACTCTATACCCCATACAAAACCATAAACTTTATATTGAATTGATATTGAAATACAGTAATTAAAAGAAAACTGCACTTCAAGTAGCACAGTTTTATTACACTTTAAAAAGAGCTTTTTTGAATGCAGTATGCGTATTAGTTAAATGGCAGTCAAAAAAGATTTTCAACTTAATGAATGTCACTAACATAATTTTTTTCCCACTTCGGCTCTTGCAGACACAGGACGTACTTGGGCGCTTACAGGCACAGTCAGGCTGCACATTGGCGCTTACAGGCACAGTCAGGCTGCACATTGGCACTTACAGGCACAGTCAGGCTGCACATTGGCTCTTATAGACACAATCCAGCTGCACATCGGCTCTTATAGACACAATCCAGCTGCACATTGGCTCTTATAGACACAATCCAGCTGCACATTGGCTCTTATAGACACAATCCAGCTGCACATTGGCTCTTATAGACACAATCCAGCTGCACATTGGCTCTTATAGACACAATCCAGCTGCACATTGGCTCTTATAGACACAATCCAGCTGCACATTGGCTCTTATAGACACAATCCAGCTGCATATTGGCTCTTATAGACACAATCCAGCTGCATATTGGCTCTTATAAACACAATCCAGCTGCACATTGGCTCTTATAGACACAATCCAGCTGTATATTGGCTCTTGCATGAGAGTGTCGGTTACGTGAGTTCTGAATAACTGGGATTCTACTGTATAATGCCACAAGCTAACCACTTAAAAATCTATTTAACTATGCTGTGCGGAATAGGAGTATTTGGACATGAGAGTAAGAGGAAGGACATGCAGGAGAAAGGTAGAGGGGTCTGGAGGATGGAGGAAGAAGGCTAAGGGTGTGTAGGAAGAGGGGACCATGGTGGAAGGTCACGGAGCAGGTCTATAGGAGGAGGGGACCTTGGTGGGGGAGAAAAAGTGGGGTGTATATGTAGAGGGGACTCTGGTGAAAGGAAAGAAGCGGGGTGTATAGGAAGAAGGGGACTGTGGTGGAAGGAAAAGAAGCGAGGTGTATAGGAAGAGGGGACCTAGGGGGGGGGAGAAAAAGTGAGGTGTATATGTAGAGGGGACTGTGGTGGAAAGAAAAGAAGCACAATGTATAGGAAGAGCGGATTGTGGTGGAAAGAAAAGAAGCACAATGTATAGGAAGAGGGGACTGTGGTGGAAGGAAAAGAAGCGAGGTGTATAGGAAGAGGGGACCGTGGTAGAAGGAGAAGGAGCGGTTGTTTAGGAAGAGGGGACCGTGGTGGAAGGAAAAGAAGTGGGGTGTATAGGAAGAGGGGACCGTGGTGGGGGAGAAGAAGTGGGGTGTATAGGAAGAGGGGACCATGGTGGAAGGTCACGGAGCAGGTCTATAGGAGGAGGGGACCTTGGTGGGGGAGAAAAAGTGGGGTGTATATGTAGAGGGGACTCTGGTGAAAGGAAAGAAGCGGGGTGTATAGGAAGAAGGGGACTGTGGTGGAAGGAAAAGAAGCGAGGTGTATAGGAAGAGGGGACCTAGGGGGGGGGAGAAAAAGTGAGGTGTATATGTAGAGGGGACTGTGGTGGAAAGAAAAGAAGCACAATGTATAGGAAGAGCGGATTGTGGTGGAAAGAAAAGAAGCACAATGTATAGGAAGAGGGGACTGTGGTGGAAGGAAAAGAAGCGAGGTGTATAGGAAGAGGGGACCGTGGTAGAAGGAGAAGGAGCGGTTGTTTAGGAAGAGGGGACCGTGGTGGAAGGAAAAGAAGTGGGGTGTATAGGAAGAGGGGACCGTGGTGGGGGAGAAGAAGTGGGGTGTATAGGAAGAGGGGACCGTGGTGGGGGAGATGTGGGGTGTATAGGAAGAGGGGATTGTGGTGGAAGGAGAAGGAGCGGGTGTATAGCAATAGGAGACCGTGGTGGAAGGAGAAAGAGCGGGTGTATAGGAAGAGGGAAGGACTGTGCTGGAGAGAGAAAGAGCAGGGTGTATAGGTAAAGGGGAATATGGTGTAGGGAGAATGATCAGGGTGGAGAGAAGAGCAGGTTGTGGAGAATTGGGGTGAGAGAGCAATTTGGAGTGAGAGAAAAATAAGAACAAGTTGGATGGATTGTGGGTTGAGAGAAGAATGTGGTTAGAAAGAGTGGGATTGGGTGCAAGATGTATTCATCTACTTCTAGTGGTTTTAGTGCAAGCTGATCGTGCTCTGATAGCTCTTGTTAAATTCAGCAGAACCGCTGTTACAGAACGGAGATCGATTACATTTGTTCTGTATAATAATTACATGCTATATCTTCCCTTCACTGACTTATTTCTTGGAATCTGCCGTCTTTTCTTAAAAAAAATCATGCAATATTCGTTTTTTCTAATGAATGAAATGAACAGTTGCTTATTTAATTACACAGTTCTTGTTAGATGAGATCATTGTATCTGACACTTTAAACACTGAACTATTTTGATGATAGAGATTTTCCTTCTATTGTACTCCGTGTAATTTAAAGGGACGTTGAACACAATTCTTTTTTTTTATGCATTTAAAAGAGCATGTCTTACACATTACCAAAGTTGTGTTTTGCATAAAAAATATAAAGTTAAGTCTGTTTAATCTTCATTGAAACTAATAGGAAGTGCACAGTTCATACATGTGTCTAGCTCATACTAATTAGTTTTACAGAAAATAAGGCTTATTAGCATGGCCAGATTACCCATTAGGCAAACTAGGCAGCCGCCCAGGAGCGCTTCCCTGTGAGGGGCGCAACTTAAAAAAAATAAAGAATAGTCCCTGGCTTAAAAAAACAAAATACTGCAGTTCAAAGAATGGCTACTAGGGGATAACCACCTAGAACGAGAAGGAACGTACATGCACAGAAAAGGCAAAAATGGGTCCGTGCAAACCTGCATACTCACAGGGGCTCCTCCACTTCACTGCCTAGGGGCTCCGAAAAGGTAGATCCGGCCCTGCCTATTAGTAGTAATATAAAGGAAATTATTTTTTTCTTCTGTGAACAGGAATAATTTGCTTATATCGTCATCTATGGAGTAATTTAATTTGAAAAATAGTTAATCACTAAAGCTATACATTATCAGCCTTATTAAATTGCAATTCTGCCAATTGAATAGGGCTCTATATAAGCACAGAACATATCTTTTTTACAGAAGTTTTTAGTTAGAGAAGATCTATCCAGAAGCAAGGTCTTCACTAACTAAAAACGTCCGTAAAACAAAATATGCTCTGTGCTTATATAGAGCCCTATTCAATTGGTCGAATCGCAATTTAATAAGGCTGTAGGGTAATAAATATGGTATAACTTAAAACTATATGTACTTTATCAATTGAAAATTATTGAAAATGCCAACCAACTTTTCTAATCCACTAAATAAGTATTGTCATTAATCTGCTTTTTTGTGGCTGATTGTTGACAAGAATTGCTAATTATACCAGGGTCTTTCTATATTGCTTTTGTTCCAAAATGTAGTGAAATTGATAAGAATGAGTACGTGCAGAAAGCTGGGATGTATTTGCCTAATCAGCCTAGTTACCCTCTGCTGGCTGCACATGCTCATTCTTGTCCGTTTCACATAGATTTATACAGGTTTGATTATGGATGTTCTCTCTTGTGGCCTTCAGAAGAACATCCACAGACCAGAAACATGTAAAGAGACACCATAAAACTCTCAAACTTTGAGAGCATGTCAGTTCTATAACAACTTTTACATTTACCATAATAAAACAAAACATTTTGTGCTAATTCAAATTATATTAAAAATTGCTCCTTTACCCCTCAGTTTGAATGAGCTGACACTCTCTTTTTGTGGCTGTCCTGATATGAGTTTCTATCTGCTTCCTTTCCTATAGTGGTCACTGCTTGCACAGTGTAGTAGAAATTTTAGTACAGCCTCCTGGGCAGATCTTCTCCTACCCCTGAATTACCTAACAGGAGATGGAGAGACGCATCTCTTCTAGACCCTAAAACACTAAAATGTCAATTTTAAAAGTTTATTTAATATTTTAAGTGCTGATTTTATTTCTAATTGCATTATAGTTACCCTTTAATGGACCACTGTACTTCAAGAAAAAAGGCGCTTGTTTGTGAAGTATGTAACAAACTAACAACATTATATGCTGAGTAAATTAATCCATTTTGTGCTTGTTACATAGCTGGATCATGAGGGTGTGTTTTTGTATCTGTCAGTCAGAGATCTGACTGAAATTGAGACCACATTCCTTCCCCCTCACAGACTCAGAAGCAGACAGCTTGCATCATTGACTGCAAGCATTGGTCTTCTGAAATGTAAACATACCTAACACACACAACCCATCTATCAGTGTGTCATGGATGCCTCCAGGGATCAGCACAAGTATCAAAAAAATATTTTTTTTCTAATTTAAACCATTTTACTCTGCCTCATTATGAGCATTATTACTTTTCTCTGCCTCATTATGCTTTTAGTCAGACTTTGAGGGTCTTTCCTACTGGTTGGCCGCCAGCAGTGCCAACATTTGAGTCAATTTCAAACTCTATAACCCCTAATTCTAGGAAATAGCGGAACATCTCGGCTGAAATTCATCTAAATGTTGGCCACACTATCTAGTTGCAGCTTGCCGGCAGTGCTGGCGGTCAACCAACAGGAAAGGTACAATTTTTCACACATATTGTTTTTGACAATTGTTCATTGATCCTTTTAGGTATTATTTGGTTTTTTGTGGAGGGAATAAGAAAAATACACACTTTCCACTATACTACCAGAGACGTCTATCCAATATTGTATATGCATAAATAAATTAAATGTATCATACTCTGCATTACTGCAGGCTTCTAACATAAATGCTCTTCTCAGAAATGTGATCAATAATTTTATTTTATTTTCTACATTTGAAGGTTTCTATAGAAACACTGATTTTGTCTGCACGTGGGGACTATTTGGCGTATCTCGCCTGCCATTTTATTCAATTTTCCAGGAAAAGCTTATGTTTGATTATTCTAAGAATCGTGCCAGGCGTCTGGCATTGTCATGGTGACGTGTCCCTTTAATTTGTCCCTGCCAAATAAAGTATGGAATGCAAATAAATGATCAATTTCATGATTTCTAAACAGGTTACATTGCAAATCCAAGGCGCTTTTATGGTCTCTGTGGGAACTAATCACCTGCTGCGTTTTGTTCTTGTGTTGGAAGATAAAACAACTTGGACTCATTTCATGGTAACATAGTGTTGTTTTGTGGTTTGTTCCACTTTAAGATGTGATAATATAGTTAAAAAAAAAAAAGGGGCCTCATTCAATTGCTACGTACTACAAAAAGTTGCAATATGTGGAGATTGCAAGTTACTTCCCTATTCAATTGCCTGCTCCATGTTACTTGCTGCTTGCTACACTCCCTTACTTACTGAAAAGTAGCAAGTTGCTTCCCTCTAAGCCTTTGATCTTTCAAGGACGCAAGAGTCCCGAGCGCAAAAATGGCCACTTCGCTATTCAATTGCCTGCTCCATGTTACTTGCTGCTTGCTACATTCCCTTACTTACTGAAAAGTAGCAAGTTGCTTCCCTCTAAGCCTTTGATCTTTCAAGGACGCAAGAGTCCCGAGCGCAAAAATGGCCACTTCGCTATTCAATTGCTCTACTTCACCCTCCCGTCAAGCCTGTAAATGGCTAAACACCAACAACAGGTTACTGGTACCAAGGAGGTGCCACAAAGGGCTTACTTACAAATAGTAGCACTAAGTAAGCAGATAAAAATCAATCCTGTACTTTTCTTAGAAGTGAAAGTGATGTTGGGTCTTAGAATTAATAGCTCAACCTTCTCAAGCTCGCAAAGCGGCAAAAATAAATACTTCATTTCATGTTCCATTTTCGTCATAAAGTCCTACGGGCTTCACCCTCCAAGCCCGTATGACTTTGGAATCAACCTCCAAATTTCATCAAAGTCCTACTGGCTTGAATAACAAGTTACGGGCTTGGAGGCCATTCAAGCCCGTAGGACTTTGGACGGAAATTAAACATGAAATAAAGTCTTTGATTTTGGCAATGTGCAAGCTTGTTAATGTTATGCTTTTAATCCTAAAGTCACCCGTTGTGTTCACCATCATTTATAGTGCTGGGTTGAATTTATATTTGCATTTACAGTGCTCCGAGTTTGCGGACTTGAAACATGAGTTACGGGCTTGTTGAATCTATCATGTTCAAGCACGCAAATGTCTACTGCGCGATAGCATGGTTTACTATTAGGACTAACTTGCGCGCCCGGCCAATTGAATAGGTAAGTTAAAGTAGAGCTACTGGAGCAAGTAGCCCGAAAGTAGCAAATAGTAAAGCCCTGAATTGAATGAGGCTCTTTGTGAAGTTTATCCCAAAATAAAAACATTCACAGCTATAGATATCAGGCGCACAAAGCTTTTTAAGAGAAAAACGTAATTTTAGCAGATTCTGGCCCACATTAAATTCCCAGCCAGTAACTCCAACGGGAAGCTCGTAACGACTGCATGCTTGAAATTTGGCCGTTACGTTGCTGTTTAAATTAGAAGGGCTGTGAGCTATGAGCTGGTGACGCAAAACCGTAAACCATCTGTCGGCAGGCAGCTTTGCGGGCTAGAAAATTATCAATTAAACAAGCCTGTAGTTACGGGTTTAGATGGAGCCAATGGAAACAGAGATCGTCAGCATTGCATCATAAGAAAATGGAGGATTGATTTCAAAGATTTTCACAACAAAATAGTTTATTACATAGTTACTGATGTGAGTTTGTTACGTGCTTTAGGGATGTGCCTGTTGGTTGTTAACACATTAAGGCTTCAAATTACCAGCATTTAAAGGACCACTGTACTACAAAAATATTATTATTATTCTTCTTTATTTGTTTTTGAGTTAATAAATCTAGCATACATGAAAGTTCATGCATGAGTTGCTTGATTTATAATGTTTAAACTTTGTAATGTTAGTAGTTTTACTTTAAAGCTCTTACTTTTATAGGTTTCTGTCTGACGTGCTGTGCTGTTTAGCTCCGCAGCTGTAGGAGACTTTCTGCTATGGGCTCCAGTATCTGACTGATGTTGATATGAGGTCTGATCTACACCAGTCAAACAGACTGCTTTAGCAAGCCTGCCCCTAATTATGCAAAAGGTGTGGAGCTAAGCGACGCAGCACGTTGGGCAGAAACCTATAAAAGTAAGAGCTTTAAAGTATAACTACTAGCATTACATAGTTTAAACATTATAAATCAAGTATACTTATTCATGTGCTGTCATTTTAACAGCCATTATTTTGATAGAACAGTGGTTCTTAAATGTAAAAAATCTCATATGTAATCCAAAGCCAGTAATACTCTAAAAGTTAGAACAAATGTCACCTCAAGTGATAAAGATAGCTTGCCTGTAGCCTAAATAAGAGGCAGCTGTAGTATGGAGTGTAGGAATTTGTGATGGCCACTAGAGGGTGCTGTGTGAGTGCTGTACTGCATGCTGTAACCCAAGGGTAGTAAATAGGTGAACCTGGGTCCTAAGCAGGACTCCGGGGCCTTTTCATTCAGATCCCTATTGCATTATTACATTTCTATATATCCCACATGATGCTTCCATATACTTAAATACGTCGAAACTTAAATGTTTTTGTTTGTCATTGCATTGCATTCTGGGAAGACGCAGGGGAGACGGGGGAGGAAGACGCAGGGGAGACGGGGGAGGAAGACGCAGGGGAGACGGGGGAGGAAGACGCAGGGGAGACGGGGGAGGAAGACGCAGGGGAGACGGGGGAGGAAGACGCAGGGGAGACGGGGGAGGAAGACGCAGGGGAGACGGGGGAGGAAGACGCAGGGGAGACGGGGGAGGAAGACGCAGGGGAGACGGGGGAGGAAGACGCAGGGGAGACGGGGGAAGAAGACGCAGGGGAGACGGGGGAGGAAGACACAGGGGAGGGGGAGAGTGAGGGAAGAAGACACAGGGGAAGGGGAAGGAGACACAGGGGAGGGGAGAGGGCGGGAAGAAACACAGGGGAGGGGAGACGGGTGAGGAAGACACAGGAGAGAGGGAGGAAGACACGGGAGGGGGGAGGGAAACAGGGGAAGGGAGAGGAAGACACAGGGGAGGGGGGAGAGTGAGGGAGGAAGACACAGGAAAGAGGAGGGGAAGACACAGGGGGGAAAGGGGGTAAGAGATACAGGAGAGGGTGGGGTAGAGACACAAGAGGAAAGGGGGAAGAGACACAGGGGAGGGGGCATCGGGAGCGTCTCCCTGCGTCTACTGTATGGACGTTGCTTCGCTGCTCATTGCAGGCCAACTTTCGTGCTTTGCAATGATCACCTTGCTCATTGCGAGCCTCTCCCTCTGTCTACTGTATGGGCGTCGCGATGAGCGCTTTTGGTGCTCATCGTGAGCCCCCAATGAGCAGCTTTGTCGCTCGTTGCAGGCCTTGCAATGATCACATTCGGCGCTCATTGCAAGCCTCTACTCCCGTCTACTGTACGTCATTGCAGGTTTCGTTAACTTGCAAATTTTGTACTTGGGAATGCCATGTGTCTCTTTCCAGTATCTTCCCCTGTCCCTTCCCTGTGTGTTTCTCCTCTGTGTGTCTGCTGGATGTTTGTGTGGCGCGCGCTGACTGCCGTTGGTTTTATTTTCAAAGTCCTGCGTGCCTGACGTTGTTCGTGTGTGTTACTGCCTACGGCATTGTGTATTTTCTAAGTCCTGCAGTCCTGGCGTTGTTTGGCCTCGTTTTGAACCTGTTTCAGAATTTTTCCGGCCGCCATTTTTTTCTCTCGGTTAGCTGATTTTAGATCTACGAAAAACGCCAAATATGCCTCAAATTCGCTTGCAACCTCACTTTTAATTAGCTGTTTTTTTGGGGGGGTTTTTTGAGTTACGCGCTTAAAACTATTTCGGCTGTTAAATTTGGAAACTGCGTGTCTCGCGATCAGCGGCATCGCTCATCGCAAGGCCCGCGGGCCTCGCTGTCGCATGCCTCAACTGCTCGCCTTGCTTTGCGAGGGCCGCAATAATTTAACATTGCGTGACCAACACCGTAAACGTGATCACTGACAACTATATATGTGATATATATGTGATAAGCAAGCAACATGGGCCACTGCCTACTGAAAGATATGCTGTAAAATGAATGCTAATTAGTAATTTAGTTGATTAGCTTGGCTTTCCACCGTGGCAGTGTTACAGTCACATTCATAGCATGAAACTAGTTTTCTGAATAATTATTTGTCCGCTGCATTTTGACTACAGTAGTCTGACAGCAGAAATGAAATGAAACCGTAATAAATACATATAATTGCAATTGCTTGTTATTACAATCTAAGTGTTGTATAACTGTGCCTGGGAGCTGAATGTTTTAAGTGTACATTAGAGGTCCTCTTAATGGCTTTATTTCACGTGATTATTTTTCACACTGTGTGGTGATAAGCCACAAGAGTTGGATAAATGATAATAGTCACAGAGACATTTAGATGTTAGTCATACCATTATTCTAATGTATATGAGCTTGGCATTCTCTTGTGGGTTATAACCCCCACCATGAGAGAAAATGAATCATGTTAGTAGGAATGTAAAAACTTTTCATGTAACCTAAACTTAATTATTTTCATTCAGTTATGTCTGACTCTCTCTGACCTTATGGACCGTAACACACCAGGCACATCTTTATGTGCAATGATCATGCTGATCCATATGGTCTTCATGGCAGAGATATTGGAGTGGGTTCCCAGTTCCTTTTCTAGTAGGCCACAGCGTACAGCTCCTGGTATTCCTAGGCGGTCTCCCATCCAAGTACTGACCAGGCCCAACCCTGGATGGCGAAGGCGCAAATCCTAACCGCTGGACCACCAGGGAACCCTATCTCCAGTGATTAAAATTATTAACTCTGCTCTAATGAGCTACCTACACTGAGCTAGATATAAAATGGCTATAGCTTTAGTATTCAAAATGTAGAATAATGTATTAAAAGGCGCTGCTTGTGCGCAAAGTAAAGTTACCTCAGTCCTTAGATAATCCCTTCGTCCATCCAGTTAGTAGCTGCAGCCCTCGTTTTCTCCTGTGCTTCCAGATGAGGTGGTGTTGTGACATCGGTGTTACAAGGACACACAGTAGTAGCCATGTCTCTCCACGTTTCACCCACTATAGCGCTTCTTCAAGGGTATGACCTGGGTTTCCAGCTTAGATATCTAACACTTCCACTCAAACTGTTTGAATTCTGTTTTATTATATGTGTACTTTTCATTTATTTTCACACACGGCTGTCTCTTCCAGAAAAACACATACTTGCTCCACTTCACACACATATCTCATCATTTCTCAGGAAAACGTGTCTCAAACTATTTACAGTTTCATCAGTTTTTCCCTCAGAAATGGTATTTTAAGCTACATGGGAACTTGAGAATTTTCCTCAGTCCTTTTTACTCAGACCTTTCCATTGGTATTTGTGGAAAATGAGCAATAGCATAACATAGCACCAGGTAACCTTCTGTACAGTATATACTGTATGTGGAAACAGGATCATGTCTGCGCCATTACTTAATAATTCCCAGCCACCTCCAACACATGACCCTCATATTTGCCTATTTTGCTCAGGGCAGTTTTATGAAGGAAAAAATAACGTGAATCAAATAAATCTAATGTCACCTCCTGAGATAATATTATCATTGCTTTGGATTTTATACGTTTGGTAGCGTCTAGGGGCCTCATTCAATTGCGATTTGGCCAATTGAATAGGGCTCTATATAAGCACAGAGCATTTTTTTTTTTAAAGAAGTTTTTAGTTAGTGAAAACCTTGCTTTTGGATAGATATTTACTAACTAAAAACTTCTTTAAAAAAATATGTTATGTGCTTATATAGAGCCCTGTTCAATTGGCCAAATTGCAATTGAATGAGGGCCTAAGTTATTATCTGGAATCAGCGATCTTTAAATTAATATGCTTTATATACGGAGGATTGCTATAATTTATATTTATAGTTATATAAACCATAATCTCAGTACATAAAGCTATTATATATATATATATATATATATATATATATATATATATATATATATATATATATATAAAAGCTATCCACTCACAAAATCTACTGCACTAGCTAGAAACCGGTCCCCACGCTGATGAGGCAGTAACCAAGAAACAGTGCTGTATGTTGGTAGGTTTCCTGGCTTGTGCTTAATCCATCCTGGGCTTTGCTTAAAGCAGTGTAATACAGCCGGCATATTCTTAGGAGGAGCCATGTTTTAAAGGGTATTTGGATAAAAGAGTGAAGCCCTTGTGGGCAGATTTGCATGTCCCTGCCAGGATGCAGTGTAATACCTGTATTTCTCAAAATTCTTTTAGCTTATTTTAGACATTCAAATGTGAACACAAATGTACTATTTATTTACTATATTTAAATATATATTTATATATATATATATATATATATATACTCAAAGTTTTTTTTTTCAAAACACTAAGGAAAGAAAGACATTTGAAATTAAAATGATTATGTTCTTTAACAGTAATAAGTCAGGCCTTAATGTAGACATTGAATTCTTATCTCATTATAAAAATTTCTTTTAACCTCCACATTCATGATTGTAAATATATATGTGTGTTTATTGATTTTTTTAATTTTTAAATTTTTTGTTCTCTGCCTTCATCCTGAGTTTGGTTACAGCCCTATGGTTCCTTAGATGTAAAACTATTTACGACCCCAATTTACTTACTCTGGTCTGCACCCCAACACTTGCGCGGCTGGCTGATCAGAACATTATTTGAATTTTGCTGTATTTGTGAATCTATAATCAGTATTGACTCTGACTCGACAAAGAGAGGAACGCTCTCGAAAGCTCGTCATGAAACCTATGAATATGTTTGTCCAATAAAAAAGGTATCACTATATACTGCAATACTCTGATTATTCATCTGGATTACTGGACATTCACGGCTACTTCACTCTTCATATAATATATATATATATATATATATATATCTATATATATATATATATATATATGTATGTGTGTCTATATATATATATATATATATATATATATATATATATATATAGCTCAGCTTTCAGAACTTAAAAAGTTGATCTTTTGTCAGTAAACTTGTACTGAAAATATCTGATTTTCACCTAATCTTTAGGCCGTGGTTCTGTCACTTTTTAAAGACCATTTTCCTGGAGCTGTCTCATGTCTGCACAGTGCAGAATAGATAAAGTATATTATACCAAGCAACCAAAGCTAAATAGTTTTGGAAAATGGTGGTAAGTGGTCTCCTGTTGGTCCACGTGGTACTGGAACCAACACCACATGACCCTAGGTGGTCATGTGATGCTGGCGCTTATACTAGAAGCTGGACCAAAAGGAAGTCATTGGTGTGCTGTGTGCAATAGAACATGCCATATGGAGATTCACAGGTTGCTTATACACCTCGCATAGTGACATTCTTTCAGGAATGGTAGTGAGGGAAATCAAAAAAGTAGGAATTCAAAACTTAATTGCATTGGTCTGTCATTATTCTAGATGCAGGTGATACAAATGCAGTGTCCCTTTAATTAAAGGTATATGGAAGTTTCCCTGTTTTTAACACCTTCTAATCTTAACACATGCCACTTATATGAGAAACACACATTATATGGATTCATTCTATATACACACTTATTTATTTTATTAAAAAAAACAAAAAAAAAAAACGTTTCCACGGCCCCAGATACTAACCATTAGAAAAACTGCATTCATGTACCTTCAAACAGTGCACAAATCCAGAGCAGCACTTCTTGAGCTGGTTCCTTGTGATGGGAGCAAGATTACACATTCCATGATGCTTTGCAGCAGAAACTGACTCCCCAGACATTGCATCAATACTGTTCCTGCCTTTGATTGGCCACAAAGAATTATGAATTTTATGCTAATTTAGCTTGGACTTTTAGGGACATTCCTTCTCAAAATCAACTGGTAGAAAAGAAAATTGCAAACTTTAGGGTAAGTTTTGTAGTGTTTATTTTGGTATTTTTTCATGAAAAAACATGTTTGGATACATTACTGATTTTCCTCTACCAGATGCATAATGGGTAGATTAGATATCTGCAGTCAACAAAATCTATTTTTATGTTGCTGTATATTTATTTACAGGTCTGGCTGTACTGTATAGAAGTCCTATAAGCAGAAAATGTGGTTCCAAGTCATATTTATGGTCATATATTTTTGGGGCCTATTTTAATATATATATATATATATATATATATATATATATTTGTGGTAATTGCAAGTTTGTGTCTAACGCTCGCAAAGTTGCAGGTTTGCCCATAGTGCATCCCGAGGCCCGCAATGAGCGATGCAGGTTGCGAGGCCGTCCATGTGCGCCAAAGGCACTCATTGCGAGGCCGGCGATGTGCGCCAAAGGCACTCATTGCGAGGCCGGCGATGTGCGCCAAAGGCACTCATTGCGAGGCCGGCGATGTGCGCCAAAGGTACCCATTGTGAACTCTGCGATGTGCACTGAAAGTGGCTTGCAGATAGGAGATGCTTTGCGGGGCTCGCGATCCGCAGCAATGGCGCTCATTGTGAGGCTCGCACAAGAAGAGTCTTTTTAGGGCATGGCGAGGCTTACAAACTGCGGCTTGGTCGCGAGTTGCTAGGCTTGCAAAATGCTACTTAGTAACGCATTATGAGCCTCACCGTCGTGAGACTCGCAAAGTGCGTTTTTTGTTGTTGTTTTTTGCCAGACAACCACGGCATTGCTCATGTGTGAGATAGAGACACAGGGGAGGGAGGGGGAAAGAGACACAGGGGAGGGAGGGGGAAAGAGACACAGGGGAGGGAGGGGGAAAGAGACTCAGGGGAGGGAGGGGGAAAGAGACTCAGGGGAGGGAGGGGGAAAGAGACTCAGGGGAGGGAGGGGGAAAGAGACACAGGGGAGGGAGGGGGAAAAAGACACAGGGGAGGGAGAGGGGGGAAAAGACAGGGGGGAAGAGACACGGGAAGGGAGAGGGGGGAAGAGACACGGGGAGGGAGAGGGAGGGAAGAGGCACGGTGGAGGGAGTGGGTGAAGAGACACGGGGGAGGGAGTGGGTGAAGAGACACTCGGGAGGGAGAGGGAGGAAAGAGACACAGGGGGAAGAGACACAGAGGAGGGAGTAGGGGAAGAGACATGGGGGGGAGTAAAGTCAAATATTATCCCGTCATTTGTGATGGGAGGCCTGCAATGGGCGCCGAAGGCACTCATTGCAAGGCTCACAGAGAGGAGAGAGAAAGAGGGAAGAGGGAGGGAGAGGACACAGAAGGAGGGAAGGAGAGAGAAAGTGAAGCCGTCCATAGTGTGGCAAACAACAGCATTGCGAGGCTTGTAAATAGTATGCCGTCATTTTTGACGGGCAAGTGGCTATTAATAATTTCCATGCACTGTAAGTTTGTGCCTGGCTATATCTCTATTTGTGGTAGAGTCAGACGCCACATTTTATTAAGGAATGTCTCACTCCGAGGTGTATATTAGATAAACTCTTTCTAAACTGAAAATAGCCAATTCTAGAGTCCAACCACACACAGACTTATTTACTGCTTGTGTGGATGCCATGTAATTAAGAAATTCTGAGTATTATTCAGTTAACTATGGGATTTTTTTTTCTTAAATTAGCTGGGTGGCTGGATTCCCAAGATTTCTGGCCTTGAGAACATCTAAATATTGTTTGTAAGGGGTTATTATCATGAGATTAAAATACCAGGCGTAATATAATTGGGACCCAGACACTGTGCAGAGTTAGTGCATTTTTGTGTTGGAGCCTCTCCGAGCGCTGACATTGCATGGCTGCCTCCCTGTGTGGTCTGGTTTTCCAGTTGCATCTGATTATTTTATTTAAAGCCCCATAGTAGTTGAGGAACAACTATATTTGTATGTAACAAACAAACACATTTTTAATAAAAATCTAATTTATGAAACCTCTGTTTATATATAGAAGGATCCATTGTGTCTACTTTCACCACTTCCTGACAGATTAAAGCTTGAGGGGTGTGCTTATCTTTGTCTGTCAATAGAGGGAGGGGTGTGCGGGAGGAAGATTTGTTAAATAATTACATCAATTAAAATTCCTCATCTTGTCCCCAATATCTGGAGACAGCATCTGACATCATCAGGTAAATACATATGGGGGAATCAACACAACATAGTAAAGGAAACATATATACACATACATATGAATATATACATGGAAAAACAGAGTACTGTAGTCCACAGTGATATCTTTCCTGTTAGCACTCTTAGTGAGGCGTTTGTCCAAGCCTGTTATGGTATAATAAGATTAATTCACATGAAATTGTGATAATGTGTTTGAAAACCCAAGTCCATATTAAGTCCTGTATTTTTAGTTTTAAATAATGTGATCATCTTTATTTCAAATGCTTTCCTCTCCTGGATGTTTTTAAAATTGCCCCTGAGTATTTAGATTTTTAGGTTTTGGATGGAGTGATCATTCTGGCTAAAATGGTGCATTAGTGACCTCTCTCAAGCTGCATGTTGCAAAATATTGCCACTGGTTGATTACTATATTTAAAGGTGCTTCTATTTCTGCAATGATTGAACCTTATACATATATATATATATATATATATATATAACACTAGCCACTTGCCCGTCAAAAATGACGGGAATAAAATGTTAAGGCTGGCAATGCTGCACCTTCGGCGCTCATTGCAAGCCTCTCCCTTGTGTAGCTTACAAGCCTGGCGATTGAGTGTTACTGCCTTGGGTTAAGTGTTACTGCCTAGGGCTATTTTTTACGTCCTTTGGGCTAGTTTTACGTCCTTGGGCCTCGTTTTCCTGGTTTTGCGTTTTTTCAGCAGCCATTTTTTTCTCGCATAGACATTTTTCGATCGAGAAAAAATGGCAAATATGCCTCAAATTAACTTGCAACCTGACTCACAGGCTCCCTGCCTCTCCCACTGTGGTGTGTGTGTAAGTTAATTTGAGGTATATTTGTTGTTTTTTCATGTCTTTTCAGTCTTTTGGTTTTGCCGTTAAAGTCGTAATTTTGCGAGGCACACAATGCATGTACGGTTTTCGGTCGTAAGTCCTGCGTACCTGACCTACTCGCCTCGCTAAGACCCGTGTGCCTCAACTACTCGCCTGGTTAGGGGGGCTCGCAGTGCAATGAGCGCCAGCCTAAGTCCCACGTGCCTCAACTGTTTGCCTCGCTTTGCAAGGCTCGCAGTTCAGTGGTCAACTTTGGCGCTCATTGCAGCCTAAGTCCCGTGTGGTCGACGGCTATGTTGCAGTTGCGGCCCTAAGAGAGAGAGCTGGGGAGAGAGGATGAGTACTGGAGGGACAGAGCTAGGGAAAGAGCGTGAGTACCGGGGAGGGTGAATACTTGAAGCTGGGGAGAGGATGAGTACTGGGAAAGACAGGGCGAGTGCTTTAGTACTAAGGACGGTGAATACTGGGGGAAGAGAGGGTGAATAATGGGGGCGTGATTACTTGGGGAGAGGGTGATTATTGAGGGTTGGAGAGCTGGGGGAGGAGAGGGTGAGTGCAGAGTGCTGTACTGCCGTGCTGGTGTGGGTGCGAGCATTTGTCACACATTTTTCGGCGCACACGTCTCCTTCGCCCAAAAGTCGTGCTACCCGCACACACATTGTATAGATATTTCCCTATAGAAGTCATTCTGATATGAAGGTGCTATGCATGCAATGTACACAAGAGGGAGCAGCTACTTGGAGCATATATTTTGTATTTTATGAGGTAGGCATAGCTTTAGACTTTTGGTCACTGAACCCTTTGAAGAACTAGACTTAATAATATATATTGTATTGTTTTATTTCATTGTGTCTCCCAATAGCATTAAATCTTCACAAGATGTTTTGAACATATCCTCTCAGCCTACCTTTGTGTTACTAAATTAAACATTCCAAATGAAACAAATGAGTTTTCCATTAGTCCTGCACAAGCCAGTGGCATTTTTAGCTGCCACTTTTGCATTTTAGCTACCTCTTCATTCAAAGTTTCCTTCCACATTAGTAAGAAAGGTTAGCAGAAACCAAAATGGTTTCAATTGCAACACAATAATTTACTAAAAGGTTGTAAATTATTTTTTAGACTTTCCGAAATCATATTGTTCTGAGCAACTACAATTCTACTTAAGAATTTGCTTTCAATATAAGACAACTCTGCTCCTTTAAAGAGATTCTGGGGAACTTTTGTTGGGAATTGCTGGTCTTTACTCCTCTGTAATCAATATTACCAAACCAGAATTTATCGCAGGCTTTTACCTAAACACAAATTGCTATTATACAGTCCTTGCAAAAGTATTCACCCCCTTGACTTTTTACCTATTTTGTTACATTACAGCCTTATGTTCAATGCTTTGTTAATCTGAATTTTATGTGATAAGAACACAATATTCTAAGTTGGTGAAGTGAAATGAGAAAAATATATACATAAAAATATATTTTACAAATAGAAAACAGAATATTGACATGTGCGTATGTATTCACCCCCTTTATTATGAAGCCCATAAAAAGCTCTGGTGCAACCAATTACCTTCAGAAGTCACATAATTAGTGAAATGATGTCCACTTGTGTGCAATCTAAGTGTCACATGATCTGTCATTACATATTCACACCTTTTTTGAAAGGCCCCAGAGGCCGCAACACCTAAGCAAGAGGCACCACTAACTAAACACTGCCATGAAGACCAAGGAACTCTCCAAACAAGTAAGGGACAATGTTGAGAAGTACAAGTCAGGGTTAAGTTATAAAAAAATATCCAAATTTTTGATGATTCCCAGGAGCACCATCAAATCTATCATAACCAAATGGAAAGTATATGGCACAACAGCAAATCTGCCAAGAGACGGCCGCCCAACAAAACTCACGGACCGGGCAAGGAGGGCATTAATCAGAGGCAGCACAGAGACCTAAGGTAACCCTGGAGGAGCTGCAGAGTTCCACAGCAGACACTGGAGTATCTGTACATAGGAAGACAATAAGCCGTACACTCCATAGAGTTGGGCTTTATGGCAGAGTGGCCAGAAGAAAGCCAGTACTGTCAACAAAAAACAAAATGGCATGTTTTTGAGTTTACGAAAAGGCATATGAGAGACTCCCAAAATGTATGGAGGAAGGTGCTCTGGTCTGATGAGACTAAAATGTAACTTTTGAGCCATCAAAAAGAAAATGCTATGTCTGGCGCAAACCCAACACATCACATCACCCAAAGAACACCATCCCCACAGTGAAACATGGTGGATGGTGCTAAATACAGGGATATTCTTAAACAAAACCTGTACCACTCTGTGCATGATTTGAGGCTAGGACATAAGTTCACCTTCCAGCAGGACAATGACCCCAAACACACTGCTAAAGCAACACCTGAGTGGTTTAAGGGGAAACATGTAAATGTGTTGGAATGGCCTAGTCACAGCCCAGACCTCAATCCAATAGAAAATATGTGGTCAGACTTAAAGATTGCTGTTCACAAGCGCAAGACATCCAACTTGAAGGAGCTGGAGCAGTTTTGCAAGGAGGAATGGGCAAAAATCCCAGTGGTAAGATGTGGCAAGCTCATAGAGACTTATCCAAAGCGACTTGGAGCTGTGATTGCCGCAAAAGGTGGCTCTACAAAGTATTGACTTTAGGGGGGTGAATAGTTATGCACATTGACTTTTACTCTTATTTTGTCCTATTTGTTGTTTGCTTCACCATAAAAAGTTGTGAGCATGTTCTGTAAATTAAATGATGCAAATCCTCAAACAATCCATGCTAATTCCAGGTTGTTAGGCAAAAAAACACGAGAAATGCCAAGGGGGTGAATACTTTTGCAAGGCACTGTATATAATAGAAGTTCAAATATATTTTGAAATGTTATTTCTGTTGTTCAGTTGTACCTGACTCTCAATGACCCTTACGACTTCAGCACGCCAGGCACATTTTGTGTCTGGTCATGCCAATCTATACGTTTTTTTTTTGGCAAAGATACTGGAGTGGGTTGCCAGTTCCTTCTCCAGTTCCTAGCTCACAGCTTAACTGAGGTCCACAAGCCCCTTCACCATGTAGCAATCCAGACGGGGTGAAATGTTATATCACTTGCCTTTTATTGCCACAATCCCTCTGTATATTAGGTGATGTGAACTTAAAAATGTCACAGCTTAAAACTTTGCTATAGTTTGATTGGATCTTGAATAGGCTCTTGAGCTCTTGACCCAATCACAAGTGATATTTAACATAAAACAATTTAGTTGGAGCTTGCCATTTTAAATATAATATGGTTCTTAATATGATTAATAAGTCTTGTTTTGTCTTTGACAGACACCATATCCATATAATATGAGAGTGAAGATAAAAAAGAATATTCTATCTTTTTCTCCCTAAATCTCATAGCTTCAAGAAGGAATAATACTATCAATCATAGTAAATATATTCCAATAAGATAAATGTAAAAACTAATAGGCTTGTGTGATTTCCATCTCCATATAAACTTGTGTACAAAACAATTATTTCTGCAGTGGGGCAATTACATGAATTACCTTATCTATTTCCATTATTTTGCAATGATTAACTTGGTTATAATAAATCGATGTTATTTCTGAATTGGGTGTAACTTTTATCACTTTATTTGTGTGCATGCTCAGACCACCTGTAGTAAACAGTGCTAAAATGGGTGTAGATTGTCCACCTTTGAACATAATTATCGCATATCAAGGCCGATGACCAGAGTGTTTTTCACCAAGTTTTCCGTTGGAGGGATTCATGTGACCTGTCTCACTTGCTTGGACTCTGCCCCAGACATATTTTCTCCGGGCGTTACTTTATACTTTTTTTCCATCCAAACAAACTAATAAAACAGGGCAAACAAGGATGAATGTCTGATTTGGAGAACATTATGTGTAGGAAAATATTTCATATAGTTTAATGATATGTAAGAATTTATGCAATGATTTGTTTATATACTTTAAAGCAACACGGCCAAAGTTCCAGTTATTGCAGTTTCCTAATGGAAAGTACACGTATAAATAAATATAATGGTAGTTGGTTGTTGGGTTTCCTGGTGGTCCAGTGATTAGGATTCAGCGCTTTCACAGCTCCAACCTGCGTTCGATTCGGTCACACCAACCATTACTTGGATGAGAGACCACCTAGGAGTACCAGGAGCTGTATGCTGTGGCCTACTGGAGAAAGAACTGGCAACCCACTTCTGTATTTCTGCCATGAAAACCAAATGGATCAGCATGACCATGGACATAAACATGTGCTTGGTGTGTTACGGTCCATGAGGTCATGGAAAGTCAGACACAACTGAACGACACAAATACACACAGTTGGTTGTTGGAAATGTTCTTTATCTGAGCTTGAAATTTGGGTATTTTAAACATAAATTACATGAGTTTTCCAGTCTCTGAATGACTTTTTATCATATGATTAATTATCTCTCACAGTTGGGCATGATATAGTACAAGAGCATACCCATTTAATATTCTATGTGGATAATAATAGCCATATAGAGTATGAAGTGAATTCATCATACGTGCTCTGTACCATCAGCAAAGCATATGGAAAAAACTATTTCCTTCTTAAAATTGCTGCTAAAATAATTAAGTTATGACTGTTTGAAGTCTGTGGTTGTCTGCTGCCTCTTAAATTTATTCCAGTTGGGCATGATTGTGTGGTTTATAAAATATTCATCTTTCAAACTACGTTATCTCACATTTCAACTCATTTTTTAAATAGCAACCTGTTGAAATATGGCCACTTTGTATAGCTGCTTGACAATACCACTGAACAGAGCGAGCACGTCCCAATAGGATAACCCTCCCACATCTTCATGCTGACCAATCTTCTTGGCAAAACTGGTCAAACAATTCTCACGTCTTGCCATAGATTTCAGTGAGATTGAGATCTGGAATTTGACTGGGCAATTCTAAGACATTGGTTTTAAGACACTTCCATGTAGCTTTGGCTGTGTGATTATGGTCACTGTCATGTTGGAAGGTGAATCTTCAACACAGTCTTAGGTTGCAGATTGAAACAGGTATTCCTGTAGAATAGTCCTGTATTCGGCCATCAATCCTGACCAGAAGCACCACCATGCTTCTCGGTGGGGATGGTGTAAAAAGTTCTGGCTTTGCACCACGCATAGTGATTTGTACTATGGCCAAAGATTTTAGTTTTGGTCTCATCAGTCCAGAAGAACGTGTTTCCACATATTTGTTAGGTCTCCAAATTGGATCAATATGGAATTTTTCAGCTATTTCTTTCTTCTCATCAATCCTCCATAAATCCCATCTCAGCCATGGCTCTCTCTAGTTCCTTCAGAGTTACCATTGACCTCTATGGGTTTTGGTGAATAGCCTTCTCTAATTGAGCCATATTCTTTCTTTTTTTTAATAATGGATATATTAGTCCTCCAGGGAATGTTTATTAACCCAAACCTGATTGGTACTTCTTCAGACCTTTATCCTGGACTTGTTTTCATGTGTTCCTCATCATTCCTCAAACAACTGTGAGGCCTCCAAAAATGGCGGCCATAACATTTGAAGGCTGGCAATTCTATTTGCCACACAATGACCTCCCCCCTCCCCCCTCTCCCACCGTCTACTTTATGGGCCCATTGCAGGCCTTGGCCAACCCGCCACTTTCATGCTCATTGCAGCAAAGTCGTGTTAGCCTCGCAATGAGCGTCTGCGGCGCTCATCGTGAGGTGCGCAATGAGAACCTTTGGCGCTCATTGCGCATGCGCAACCCTGTAACTTTTAAAATGGCGTGATGGACAAACTTGCAATGCGACAACTATTATATGTTATTTACCCCGATGGACTCCATTCAACTAATTGACTTTTGAAGGCAATTGATTGCACCAGAGCTTATTTAGTGGGTTCGATGCAAAGGGGGTGAATACTTATGCAATCAACACTTTTCAGGTTTTTCATTTTTAGGTAATTCTAAAAACTGTACATTTTTCGACTTATGGACTATATATGTATATGTATATATATTTATATATATAAAATGCAGAAGAAATCTGTTTTCATTTTGGGTTGTAATGCTACAAAATGTAGAAAATTCCAAGGGAGGTGAATATGTATGCATGGTACTGTAGTAAAATATCATCTCCCCTTTTTGGCTGAGGTGTATAACAACTTTTTGGGCCACAGAAAAGCCCATGAACATTATGAATGGTGTTTTAGGGGAATTAAAGGGACATGGAACACAATTCTTTTTTTTTTTTGCATTTAAAAGACTATGCTGTAAACATTACCAAAACCGTGGTTTGCATGGAAATATATTAGGTAAAACCTGTTTAAACGTCATTTAAACTCACAGGAAATGCCCAACGCCTTTCATTGGCACACTCATACATCTAGATTACTTCTCATTGGCTGACGAGGCAAGCCCTCAGAGCAGGTATACGTTTGAGTAATATTTTTATGCTTTGAGAGCTGTATTTGAAAAAAGGAAAACATACAGTGGTACATTATCACATACTCTGAGATGGAGCAAAACATGCTTTTAATTACCCTTTAATAACTCTGATGCTTGTGCTATTGGCTGAAAATGAGTTCTTAAAGTAACTTTTACTAATAATCAGCCTCCATAGAACAGCATAGATATCTAAGTTTTAATAGCATTTTTTAATTCTCTTTGATAAAAATAACCTCAATGAGACTGAACAATGTTGGCTTAAAATAAGAATATTTTGAAAATGTGCAGGAAGCCAAGCCCATCTTTGTTCAGAAAACCACATAAACAAGCAACTTCCCTTCTGTAGTCACATGTATATTCTATACTGACCGAGGTTATATCGGACAATACTTGTATTTATTCATAGTGTTACCCTCAAAAGGGAGGATGGAGGGGACTGAGGCTTTTTAATTTTTTTTGTCTATGATTTACTTAGGAAGTGCCTGAATTTGCAATGATCTCAAGTCATGATATTGCAAAACTCCCCATTACTCCTATTTACATCGAAACCTAAAACCACATGTAATCATACAGCTGTACATACAGTAACTGGTGATATATGTGACTCAAGGCAGCAGTTGTGACTAAGAAAAGCTACACACCAGGGTACATCTATGGCCGGATTACCCATTAGGCGAACTAGGCAGCCACCCAAGGAAACAAAGGGCTACAACAGGGTAAAAACAGCTTGATTTTAGACTGCCACTGCTGTCAACTGGTGAGTTGAGAGGACATATTAATGTACTAGAAGATATAGATCACGCGCATGGGGCTCCTCCACTTAACTGCTAGGTGCTCAAAAAGGTAGATCCATCTGTTGTACATAACCCATCAAACAAAGCAGACCATTGCACCTCCAGTCTGATTAGATAAATGATCCTCTCCCCATTGCAATACAGTAATAGTAGGGACTCTGTCACCCCAATAAGAATTTAATTTAATTTTAAAGAACATTAAAAACTGGTTATACATTGTACTAGTCATTTGTTTTCTCTTGAGTAGATAATATCTAAAATAGTAAGAATTTATTTTGTGGCTCCTGTATATTAATGTGCGGCTCAGAGTACTTGATAAGAGTGGGGGAGAGGTCTAACTGCCAGATAACACTGCAGCGCTTTATTTTGACCTCTTTAGAGACAGGCAGGCAAATTGTAAGCCTAATTAGCCCATCAAAGCAATTAAATAATATGTGATAGCTGCATATTTTCATATAAATACAGTGACAACAACATGGATTTTTCCAGGATTGATGCACTTCAGAAAAAAAAGAATAGCACAACATATAGACAGTATTTCATGCTATTTAAGAATAACAAAAAATAAATAAATAAATAAACACTTGATTTTGGGGTGACAGTGTCCCTTTAATAGGACACTACACTCCCACATTTTTTTCTACACACTTAAAAAAGTATGTTTTAAACATGTGAAACTTTTATTTTCTGTGATCAAAACATACAACTGTATGCAGCTTCATTGTTTCGTTCAGTCATTTCCGACTCTTTGTGACCTCATGGACTGTAACGCACCAGGCGCATCTTTATGTCCATGGTCATGTTGATCTATTTGGTATTCAAGGCAGAGATACTGGAGTGGGTTTCCAATTCCTTCTCCAGTGGGCCGCAGCATACAGCTGCTGTTATTCCTAGGTGGTCTCCCATTCAAGTACTGATCAGGCCTCAGGGTGGTGTGACCTCTTGGTTCCCTGAGGGCAATCAAACCCAGGCCGACAGCGGTGAAAGCACCGAATCCTAACCACTGGACCACCAGGGACCAATTATATATACTGCTCATTAAGGGACCGTAGGGTCACAGAGAGTCGGCACAACTAAACAACAACACATGCTTGACCCTAGAAAAAAGGAAAACAAGAGATACAATCTTGATTGCAGGCTCAATATAATAAATTATTTATCCACAAACGGAAACTGTACAAGAGTGCATTGGGTTTGCCTGCTGTAACACTGCTGAATCACTCATTATGTAGCCGGCCATTCACAGCTTTCACTTGCACAGCTTAGGCAGAGTACAAAGGCCGCGTCAGCGATTGTTCATACTCCAAGATTACCAATAAGGAAAGCGGCCAAGTAATGCAAGCTCTCGCTGTGACCATGAGTCAGCACGACAGGGATTGTAATATTTCCCACTAAAATGCTAAAACAATAAAGTCTTTGTAATTGAATGACTACGTTGTGTAAAAATAGACAACAGGGGCTCTTAAACAGAAAGTGTATGGAAAAGCTGCCACGATGCCAAGTGGTATGTGATGTGAGTATTTATGTACTGGATGTGCCTGTGTGCGTGCGCGCGCGCGCCATGTGCTGTGTTATGGGTATGTGGGAATAACAGGAATAGCTTGGAGACTTCAAACTGCTGTGCCATGGTTAGGAGGTGTGGGTAAATATCTGGCTTATAAATGTATTCCATACATTAAAGGGATATAGAAGGTTTCTGGATTTTACTTGGTGTATAATAAACTTACGTTTTTAAAAAAAAATTAGCACACCTACACTAAAACAGGAAAATCCTTAAATCATGGCATTTTTGGGGCCTAAGAAGTCTTGGGAACCACTGATCTGATATGTAGGTGTGAGAATCTCTGCTTTAGGCTTTGCTTTAAAGGGATAAGGAAGGTTTCTGGAATTTATTAGTTATGTCATATACTTATTTACTTGTTTACTTTTTTTTTTTTTTTTTTACTTTTTAATTATTTTACTTTAAGTGCTTATAAGTTCTGTTTTATTGGCAAAAATCATATAGTCGCTGTAGGGGTCTGCCCACTGCAGCATATGCAGACTGACACTGTAGTGTTTTGTCCATGCCTATCATGTCTTAGAATGCTGCTGAGACTTGGTCCCTGATAGGCTAGGACACAACAATGCAAACCCAGCCCTTTTCACTAAAAACTGTGGCCACTATGGTCATTTTTATATGGTCTTTTGAATAACTAAACTTGATAATACTTACAATTATAATAATAATAATAATAATAATAATAATTAGTAATCGTTCGTGCAGGCTTCCATTTTCTTTACTGGGCCTGCTTCTTGCAGCCTCTAGACCTAATAAATGTACTAAAAGTTATATATGCTAAATTCGTATTGTGCAGATAAAAGATGCCTTTGTATTGAAAGTATCCTCTCACCTCTAGAAGTTGATCTCTGGAGACAAAAATGGTAGATTACGCAGCAAATAATTGTAATACATTAGAGGATATATTATTATTTTTACATTCTAAAAAACGTGTTGCTTATTTTCAAATGTAGTTCTTCAAAATAAGCCTTTAATAAGGCTAGTGCCTGATATATTAAAACAATTTCTATACTGTAAGTGGAGGGTGGTGTGTGACACAGACCCTAGGGGTGTCTGCCTAAGAGGGGTGTGTGGGTGAAAGGGGTTAATTACCAAGTAGCTTAAATATCTCATAATGATCACCTAAGCTCAAAATCTATAATATAACTCTGTCACCGAAAAGGGAGTTACATAAATATATATGGGATCCTTCTGTTTTCCAAAGCTATAACTGTTAAACAAATCTTATTTTGGTAACAAAGAAAATCTTAATCCATTAAATGTAATAACACGTCTCTGGCAATGTGAATTTCTTAAGAGCACAGCGATAGAATTGAATACAGTGGACCCTTGGTACTCATTAATTGGTTCCAGAAGGCACGATGAGTACCAAACTCCCATAATGAGTAATGTAAATTGGTTTTATCAAGCGTGACGAGTACCAAGGAAGATTTCCTGGACAATAAGATAGTTTGGTCAAATACTCCGCTGTTCCCCAATATAAGACAAATAACTGATCCCTACCTGTGAGTGACGAATACATCCTTTTCTCTGACATCACTTTCTCATTGTTTGCTAGCAGAACGCAGCCTGTAATACCGAAGAATTGACTCCAACATGTTTTAGACTATTGTGGTAAGTGGGGTTCCTCAGGGTTCAGTATTGGGTCCTCTCCTTTTTAACATATTTATTAATGACCTAGAAGTAGGACTAGAAAATAGTGTCTCCATTTGTGCCGATGACATTAAGTTGTGCAAGGTAATTAAATCAGATAATGATGTACTTTCCCTCCAAAGGGATTTGCAAAAATTAGAGAAATGGGTGGCTAATTGGCAGATAAGATTTAATACAAATAAAAGAAAATGTATGCATTGGAAAGAAAAAATAGCCATGCAATCTATAATCTCAATGGAGCAAATCTCGGGGTATCGGATAGTGAAAGGGATTTGGGAGTGCTTGTGGACAACCGCCTAGGTATCAGTGCTCAATGCCAAGCAGCGGCTGCAAAGGAAAATACAATATTAGCATGTATTAAGAAGGGTATAGAAGCAAATATAATTCTGCCACTATATAAATCTCTAGTACGCTCTCATTTGGAATATGGAGTACAATTTTGGGCCCAACTTCATAAAAAGGACATTTTAGAGCTGGAAAAATGCAGAGAAGGGCAACAAAACTAATAAGGGGAATGGAGGGGCTAAGTTATGAAGAAAGACTAACCAGATTAAACGTATTTTCTCTACAAAAAAGGCGTCTAAGAGGAGATTTGATTACCTTATATAAATACATCCAGGGTCAGTATAAAGATTTGTCAAGGGAGCTTTTTGTGCCAAGAGGTTTTCAACTGACAAGAGGACATCCCTTGAGGTTAGAAGTAAAAAGATTCCACCTTAAAGAAAGAAAAGGGTTCTTCAGAGTAAGGGTGGTTAATCTGTGGAATTCTCTACCAAAGGAGGCGGTGACTAGATTTAATAGATACAATCTAGGTGGGCATAGTAATTTCTCAGTTGTGCATCTAAATAACCCCCCATTTAATTTTCCTCTGTAGCTCTATCACCTTCACTGTAAATAAGGGCACGTGTAACATCAATAAAAAGTAGGGGCCATATTAAATTCCCAGCCCTTAGTGGCACCGGTAGACACGCAAAGCCTGCGGGCTTGAAATTTGGCAGAGTTACAGAGCTATTTAATTACCCAAGCCTGCAACAGACGTGGCCGACATCCAAACCCGTAAACCATTCGTGCTCGCATTGCATTTGCAGCTGTAGGTCGGGGAGCAGATGGGGTGCAGAGATATCTGGGGATAGGTAAAGAGTGGGAAGGAATTATTTCTTAATGCATGTGCTGTAAAGTAAAATGTGGCCCTTTATAGAGATACGCTTATAATGTGGCCCTTTATAGAGATACGCTTGGTAATGTGGCCCTTTATAAAGATAAGCTTGGTAATGTGGCCCTTTATAGAGATACGCTTGGTAATGTGGCCCTTTATAAAGATAAGCTTGGTAATGTGGCCCTTTATAGAGATACGCTTGGTAATGTGGCCCTTTATGGTAATGTGGCCCTTTATAGAGCTACGCCTGGTAATGTGGCCCTCTATAGAGATACGCTTGGTAATGTGGCCCTTTATAGAGATACGCTTGGAAATGTGGCCCTTTATGGTAATGTGGCCCTTTATATAGCTACGCCTGGTAATGTGGCCCTCTATAGAGATACGCTTGGTAATGTGGCCCTTTATAGAGATACGCTTGGTAATGTGGCCCTTTAGAGAGATACGCTTGGTAATGTGGCCCATTATAGAGATACGCTTGGTAATGTGGCCCTTTATAGAGATGACCTTGGTAATGTGGCCCTTTATAGAGATACGCTTGGTAATGTGGCCCTTTATAGAGATACGCTTGGTAAGGTGGCCCTTTATAGAGATAAGCTTGGTAATGTGGCCCTTTATAGAGATAAGCTTGGTAATGTGGCCCTTTATAGAGATACGCTTGGTAATGTGGCCCTTTATAGAGATATGCTTGGTAATGTGGCCCTTTATAGAGATACGCTTGGTAATGTGGCCCTTTATAGAGATACGCTTGGTAATGTGGCCCTTTATAGAGATACGCTTGGTAATGTGGCCCTTTATAGAGATACGCTTGGTAATGTGGCCCTTTATAGAGATACGCTTGGTAATGTGGCCCTTTATAGAGATACGCTTGGTAATGTGGCCCTTTATAGAGATACGCTTGGTAATGTGGCCCTTTATAGAGATACGCTTGCTAATGTGGCCCTTTATAGAGATACGCTTGGTAATGTGGCCCTTTATAGAGATACGTTTGGTAATGTGGCCCTTTATAGAGATACGTTTGGTAATGTGGCCCTTTATAGAGATACGCTTGGTAATGTGGCCCTTTTTAGAGATACGCTTGGTAATGTGGCCCTTTATATCATTCAGTTTGGGACGCCAGAGACAATGGGCCAGGTGTACTAAAGGGTGACATGTTAAAACTCCTATAAATGCAGATCTTTGTACAAAAAAAAAATTGAAAAATATGTTAAAAACAGATTTGTTGGTATTGAATTCACAATGGAGATGTAAAAACAAGTACCCCATGGTTATAATTGTATCACATATGTGCAATATAAACTGAAACAAAAGAAGTGTAAAGTGATTAAATGATGATTAAGGCACGGACAAGCACCGGCCACAACAATAACACAATATTTAGGTATTTTAATGTAGATATTAGAGATACCTCCCTTGGCGATGATTAATACTGTAGTATAGAGCGCTCTCACAAAGCTCATATTTAATGTGCTGTTTAATAGTCCGTGAGCACTGGCTGCTGAGACATGTTAATTACAGATATTTTAAGCCTAAAACAGGGGCACCGCCCAGCATTGCTTTCCTTTGTTTTGGGGAAAAGGAAACTGCCAAATATTCCTCGTGGTGTCTAGAGCTTCTTGGGTATGTATTCTCCATATCTTGGGGCTGATGGTACCTATTTACTGACCACTTGTAGAAAATATTTGTGCCCCATAGGATTCTTTTGGTGTAGGAAGGTGATGCATAAGTCGTTAGAAAAGAAAGAACATTTTAATTCAGATTAAAGACAACTTGAGATCGACTGGAGAACTAGCGAAGATCATTGAAGGTGACACAATGGCCCAAGACGGGTGTTGTGGGTCCACAAAACTGTGACCTTCTATGGCGCCTCTCTCTCTCCCCCTCTCTTTCTCCCCCTCACTTTCTCTCCCTCTCTTTCTCTCCCTCTCTTTCCCCCCTCTCTTTCCCCCCTCACTTTCCCCCCTCACTTTCCCCCCTCTCTTTCCCCCCTCACTTTCCCCCCTCACTTTCCCCCCTCTCTTTCCCCCCTCTCTTTCCCCCCTCTCTTTCCCCCCTCTCTTTCCCCCCTCTCTTTCCCCCCTCTCTTTCCCCCCTCTCTTTCCCCCCTCTCTTTCCCCCCTCTCTTTCCCCCCCTCTCTTTCCCCCCTCTCTTTCTCCCCCTCTCTTTCTCTCCCTTTCCCCCCTCTCTCCCCCCTCTCTCCCCCCCTCTCTTTCTCTCCCCCCTCTCTTTCCCCCTCTCTTTCCCCTTCTCTTTGTCCCCTCTCCCCCCTCTCCCCCCCCTCTCTTTCTTTCCCCCCTCTCTCCCCCCCTCTCTTTCTTTCCCCCCTCTCTTTCCCCCCTCTCTTTCTCCCCCTCTCTTTCTCTCCCTCCCTTTCCCCCCTCTCTCCCCCCTCTCTCCCCCCCTCTCTCCCCCCCTCTCTCCCCCCCTCTCTTTCCCCCTCTCTTTCCCCCTCTCTTTGTCCCCTCTCCCCCCCTCTCTTTCTTTCCCCCTCTCTTTCTCCCCTCTCTTTCTCCCCTCTCTCCCCCCCTCTCTCCCCCCTCTCTTTCCCCCCCTCTCTTTCCCCCCCTCTCTTTCCCCCCCTCTCTTTCCCCCCCTCTCTTTCCCCCCCTCTCTTCCCCCCCTCTCTTTCTTTCCCCCCTCTCTCCCCCCCTCTCTTTCTTTCCCCCCTCTCTTTCCCCCCTCTCTTTCTCTCCCTCTCTTTCTCTCCCTCTCTTTCCCCCCTCTCTTTCCCCCCTCACTTTCCCCCCTCTCTTTCCCCCCTCTCTTTCCCCCCTCACTTTCCCCCCTCACTTTCCCCCCTCTCTTTCCCCCCTCTCTTTCCCCCCTCTCTTTCCCCCCTCTCTTTCCCCCCTCTCTTTCCCCCCTCTCTTTCCCCCCTCTCTTTCCCCCCTTCTCTTTCCCCCCTCTCTTTCTCCCCCTCTCTTTCTCTCCCTTTCCCCCCTCTCTCCCCCCTCTCTCCCCCCCCTCTCTTTCTCTCCCCCCTCTCTTTCCCCCTCTCTTTCCCCTTCTCTTTGTCCCCTCTCCCCCCTCTCCCCCCCCCCTCTCTTTCTTTCCCCCCTCTCTCCCCCCCTCTCTTTCTTTCCCCCCTCTCTTTCCCCCCTCTCTTTCTCCCCCTCTCTTTCTCTCCCTCCCTTTCCCCCCTCTCTCCCCCCTCTCTCCCCCCCTCTCTCCCCCCCTCTCTCCCCCCCTCTCTTTCCCCCTCTCTTTCCCCCTCTCTTTGTCCCCTCTCCCCCCCTCTCTTTCTTTCCCCCTCTCTTTCTCCCCTCTCTTTCTCCCCTCTCTCCCCCCCTCTCTCCCCCCTCTCTTTCCCCCCCTCTCTTTCCCCCCCTCTCTTTCCCCCCCTCTCTTTCCCCCCCCTCTCTTTCCCCCCCTCTCTTCCCCCCCTCTCTTTCTCTCCATCTCTTTCTCCCTCTCTCCTCTCTCTCACTCTCTCTCTTCTCACTCTCTCTCTCTACTCTCGCCTCTCTTTGTCGCCTCTCTCTCCTATCTTCCCCCCTCTCTCTACTCTCGCCTCTCTCCCTTTCTTTCTCTCCCTCTCCCTCTCTCTTTCTCTCCCTCTCCCGCTCTCTTTCTCCCTCTCTCCTTCTCCCTCTCTCCTCTCTCTTTCTCCCCCTCTTCTCTCTCTCATCTCACTCTCTCTCTACTCTCGCCTCTCTTTGTCGCCTCTCTCTCCTTTCTTCCCCCCTCTCTCTACTCTCGCCTCTCTCCCTTTCTTTCTCTCACCTCTCTCTCGCTCTGATGCAGTCTCTCTCCTCCCATTTTCCTCTCTCTTGTCTCTCTCCCCTCTCTCTCTGTCTCTTGTTCGCTCTCGCTCTCTCTCCCCTTTCCCCTCTTTGTCTCCTTCAGTTGCAGAGGGTAGACCCATACAGGTACTGTTTGATTTCAGGCAGTAAAAACAAGGCTTATAAGCACTTCTTAATAAAATAAAGTACATCAAAGTAAATACATCTACGGTAATATTTACCTAATAAAATCCAGGAACCTTACATATTCCTTTAAATTGTATCATATCTGCTCAACATGTTTCTTATTTTCCCCTAGCTAACAAGGTACCAAACTATACTGAATAATGGTAGGGGTCAGGTTGCCTACTTCTTGTCACTCTGCACACAAGACATATATGAGGTGTGAGGTGAGGACACAAACAAGGAATTTCTTTAAGTTATTATTTCTCACTGCTAGGTTTTGCTGCTTTGACCCCAATATAAATCATCGCACATACACGCAGCTCTTAGACATGGGGTGAAAGGGTAAGAAACCATTTTATTTTGTAGATAGGTAAATTTGTTGTTCAGTCCTTCAGTCATGTCTGACTCTCAGTGATCATATTGACTGCAGCAAGCCAGGCACATCTGTATGTCTCTGGTTGGGCTTATCCATAAGGTTGCTGTGGGTTGCCAGTTCCTTCTCCAGCGGACGACAATTTGTCTGACCTATCTACTATTACCTGCCCTTCTTGGGTGACCCTACATGGTATAGCTCACAGCTTCAGTGAAATACACAAGTCCCTTCATCACGACCAGGTAGCGATCCAGAAGGAAATAGGTAAATAGATGGAAGCAGACCCAATGTTATTTCCTTATCTTCATGTGCATTATTTTGCAAACAGCCTTTTTTGTCTTTTCTTAGTATCTGAGCCACAAGAAACGTTCCATTCTGTTTCCATATGATCTTTTTTTCCATTTTACAGACATATAAATAAGTATATGAAGATCCTGTTCCATTTCCAGCTATTTATAGTTTTCTGAATTATATTAAATGTACAAAAATAGCTGTCATTTTATCTTCGCTTATTTTCTTCCTTAGGCTCAGACATCAATCACATTACAAACTCCAGCATTTTAAAAAAAATCAAATAATAATTATTTAAATCTTCCCATTGGTACATTTGGCAGACATCTCACCAGGTGCTCTGTGGTTGGATTTATCCATCTGAAGTCAACAGAAAAGTAACTTATAGGGAAAACATTTATTTAAAAAGTGTAAAATAAATCAATAAAAGTTATTTTTATCAAATTTTCTTACCTGTTATATTTATTTTAATTCCAAAGAATTAAAAGATGCCTGAATTGGTCAAATAAGTCTTATCCGTAGTACTGCTGCACCAGCTGATGCACTGAGGTTATGGCAAACAGCTCCCAGGTCCTGACAGGACCATAAATTACAAACTTACCGTATATACTCGAGTATAAGCCAACCCGAGTATAAGCCGAGACACCTATTTTACCTATTTTTCTGCCCCCTGTGTCCCTCTTGTGCCCTCTGTGTCCCCCCTTTCTCTCCCGTGTCTCTTCCCCCCTCTCCCTTCCTTGTGTCTCCTCCCCCTCTCCCTTCCCTGTGTCTCCTCCCCCCTCTCCCTTCCCTGTGTCTCTTCCCCCTCCCTTATGACCCTCCTCAACCCCCCTCCTCATTCTCAACCTCCCTCCTCAACCCCACTCCTCATCCTCAACCTCCCTCCTCATCCTTCCTCCTCATCCTCAACCTCCCTCCTCATCCTCAACCCCCCTCCTCAACCCCCCATCCTCAACCTCAACCCCCCTCCTCATCCTCAACCTCCCTCCTCAACCCCCTCCTCATCCTCAACCTCCCTCCTCAACCCCCTCCTCAACCTCAACCCCCCCTCCTCAACCTCCCTCCTCAACCTCAACCCCCCATCCTCAACCTCCCTCCTCAACTTCAACCCCCCATCCTCAACCCCCTCCTCAACCCCCCTCCTCATCTTCAACCCCCCTCCTCATTCTCAACCCCCCTCCTCAACCCCCCCATCCTCAACCTCCCTCCTCAACCCCCCTCCTCAACCGCCCTCCTCATCCTCAACCTCCCTCCTCAACCTCAACCCCCCTCCTCAAGAGAGAGACAGGGGGGTAAGAGAGACACGGGGGGGGGGGGGGGTACTCAAATACTTATATACATTGCAATAATAATACTCAGCTTTTTCTCCCTTTTCTGTTAGTATAGCTGGAGAAACCAAAGCAAAATGCCTTCATTGTGTTACAGTAAGACCATTGTATTTGTGGTCATTTCAGAACCTGCATATTGAGGAATCTCCAGACCCCAGTCAGGACTATTTGGGTTATACAAAAACAATAAAATATTGATACCTGATTTAATACATTAATACATCCCATGTCTCTTTAATGTCTCAGGAATGACTTGGTTTGGAAAAAATGGCGGGTACAATGTGTGACCAGATTTTACCGCCCTTTAAAAATAGCCCAAATTGTTTTAAGGGTGACTGTGACCCTTTATAGGAGTGAGTATATAATTGTTACATGATTGGGTCTTTCTATGTGTTGCTTTATATAATAGTCCCTCATAACCTTGGTCATGTGTCAAATACAGCTTAAAGGGACTCTGTCACCCAAACAGGAAGTTGATGTCATTTTAAAGAACATTAATAATTGACTATTCACTGTACTAGCAGTTTTTTTCTACAGTAAACCATTCCTGAAATATTTAGAATTGATGTTACTTCTCCTTTATGTTAATGTGCAGCTCAGAGTACTTGATAAGGGTTCTAACTGCAGATAACATTTGGGGTCTTTATTTAGGCCACTACACAGACAGACACACAGAATGTAATCCAAATTAACATATCAAAGCAGCTAATTAAAATATGTGAGCCATTCATTTGCATATAAATACAACAACAACATGGAAGTTCCCATGTTTGATTCACTTCAGAAAACAATGGATAACACAACATATAGCCAATTTTTCATGCTCTTTAAGAATAAACTAAAAAAACAACTTGATTTTGGGGTGACAGAGTACTTTTAACATTAAAGGATCTTTGTCACTTGCAAAAAACATCCCGTGTTTGTGAAGTATATACCAAACTAACAACATTATTCCCTAAGACCAATTTTAGAGAAAACCTTATTTATCTGACTTGAGTGTATCATCCCCTTCTGGATCAATACCTTGTCGTGGTGAAGGGGCTTGTGTACAGCAATGAAGCTGTGAGCTGTATCATGTAGGGTCACCCAAGATGGACAGGTCACAGCAGAGAGGTCAGACAAATCGTAGCCCACTGGAGAAGGAACTGGCAATCCACTCCAATATCTTTGCCAAGAAAATCATATAGATAAGCAAAACCAGAAGCACATAGGAACTGAACAACAACTTGTATCATCTTGGACTGCTAGTCTGCCTATAGCTTGAGGGGAAGGGTTGTCATATTAGGGCCTACTCATTATCTGAATCTTCATTTTTTTCTCTTTCTCTTGATTTACTGATCCTGGATGAAATAAAGACAGTGTCTGCCGCCATTAAAGCAAAATTGAATACTATTGTTAAATATTAACGGCTGTATGACCGTATTGGTCCAAATATAAGCAGCACCTTTTTTTTCGAGCTTGCGCGTTACGGGTGCGTCTTATATTCGCGACCGTAAAAAAATGCCTTTCGATTTGCGGGCTTTGCGAGTTACTGGTCTTTATATTCGCGAACGTGAAATGACTGACGATTCTCGTTTTTAAGACTGGTATTGTAGCAATTGAATAGCGATTTAGTGATTCTTACATCCTGTAAGGCCTGTAACCTGCAAAATAAGTTACAGTACTAAGAAAGCCTGTTTCTTGCAAGGGCTGATCACTTGGAGAGTCTTTTTCTCTCCAATTTTAAGGGTGCGGCTTATATTCAGGCCAATACGGTAATTTATTGTAAACTTCTTTACACATTTTACACATCACGTCAATTGAGTATAAATATGGGAGTTCATTGGTCCCTGTAAATGGAAGCTTTATTTGCACACTCTGAATACACGTTGATGGCAGTGATTAGACTATCTAATCTTGTAATCATTTCATACTGTTTGTGCCAACCTTCCTGGAAGTGTGATCAGGCTCCATAGCTCTCATTGCAATCACTAATATAGTTTGTCAGGTGTGCGTAACGCTCTAGGGGAGCTCATGCGCATGTCAAACAATTTGTACGGATTTCCGTACATGCCTTAGTGCGCAAAGCGCTGCGCCATCCGCGCATGTGCACCGTGCATTGAACAGATGGGGAAAAGAGACAGAGAGGAGGGAGGAGGAGAAAAGAGACACAGGGGAGGGAGGAGCCAGCTGTGCTTGCGCACCGCGCAAGGAATAGAGGGGGGAGGGACATAGAGGGGAAAAGAGACACAGGGGAGGGAGGAGGGGGAAAGAGACACAAGGGAAAGAGGGGAAAAGGGAACCGGGGAGGGGGATGCCAGCCGCACATGGGCACCGCGCAAGGAACAGGGGGAAAGAGACAGAGGATGGGAAAGAAACACAGAGGAAAGGGGGGAAAAGAGACAAAGAGGGAAAGAGTCACATGGGAGGGGAGAAAGAGACACAGGGGAGGGAGAGGGTGGGAAAGAGACACAGGGGAGGGAGAGGGTGGGAAAGAGACACAGGGGAGGGAGAGGGTGGGAAAGAGACACAGGGGAGGGAGAGGGTGGGAAAGAGACACAGGGGAGGGAGAGGGGGGAAAGAGACACATGGGAGGGAGAGGGGGGAAAGAGACACCGGGAAGGGAGAGGGGGAAGAGACACATGGGAGGGGGATGGGGGGGAAGAGACAAAGAGGGAGGGAAAGAGTCACAGGGGAGGGAGAGGGGGGAAAGAGACACAGGGGAGTGAGATGGGTGGAAGAGACAAAGAGGAGGGAGAGGGGGTAGAAACACAGGGGACGGAGGTAATATAATACCGTCATTTATGACAGGTAAAGGACTAGTGTATTTATAAACTTATACAGTGACCTGGTTACACGCTTTCCATTAGGTCATCATCATGGGACTCAGGAGGTGCCACCATGGAAAATGTCTTGTAGCATGGCCCGGTGCCTGCCCTGGCACAGCCTTCTTTAAGTAATTAGAGAAAAGCCTGCAGGGTTTGACTCGACAGGCCCTAGGTTACAATCTCAGTGTCTAAGTAATGCTCAATACATATTGCCAATGATTGTGATGGGAAGATGGAACATCCCTTATATCTGTTATTATATCAGTACAGCATCAGTCCCTATATTAAATGGTATTTTCTTCAAATGTTTGCTGATTTATTTGGTTTAAAAAAGTAAAACCTAAACAGATTCTTATGTGTATAAATGCATAATTGTTGTTTAGTTGTGTCTGACTCTCTATGACCCTATGGACCGCGTAATCATCATGTTTCTGGTTGTGCTTATACATAAGGTTTTCATGACAAAGATACTGGAGTGGTTTGCCTGTTCCTTCTCCAGTGTACCGTGATTTGTCTGACCTCTCTGCTATGACCTGCCCATCTTTAGTATAGCTCACAGCTCCATTGAGGTACACGAGCCCCTTGTTGCTGCATGTGATGTATTGTGTTATGGGTTAAAATGCATGTATGCTGACATAATTTCCCTATCGAAAACCTAAAACCAATCAAGTTTTTTTTAGGTTATTATTAAAGGGCATAAAAAACTTGTGTTATCTATTTTTTACTAAAGTGAATCAATCCTGGGAAATTCCATGTTGTTGTTGCATGTATATGCAAATGAGAGGCTCACACGTATTATTTAGCAGCTTTAATGTGCTAATTAGGCTTTATCTGTAGTTGCCAAAATAAAGATCTGCAATGTTACATGGCAGTTAGACCCCTCTCCCAACTGTTGTTTATTGTGTGGCTTTAGTTTCTGACATTATTCTGTTTACTATATTCTCAGAGAGGTATCTTCTTGTAAACTAATGAGCTTTCCATTTGTACTGCTGAAAGTAGATATCTACTTGTTCAGTTAGAAGGTATCTCTGAATTTAAACTCTCCTCCCATCTCAGAAAGGTGATCAGCAAAAACCAAAATGGTAGATTCCACTGCACCTAAATCTAGGGTTTTTCGTATGGGTTTTCTGATCTTTGTGGGAAAGAGGAAAATTACAGGTGAGCAAGCGGGTTGTGAGACTGATATAAAATAGGGGTTTTCTCTCCTAATTTGGCATGATAGGCCAGGGGTTGGCAACTTTCTCTGAAATGTAGAAGCCAGCCAGGTTAGGTAGGAGCCAAGTTATGGATTATATATAAATATATATGTACTAGTCGTTTACCCGTCATAAATGACGGTATTATATTACATGTTTCTCTCCCCCCTCCCCTCCCCTGTGTCTCTCTCCCCCTCGCACTCCCTTCTCCCTCCCCTAACCCTCCTTTCTCCCTCCCCTATCCCTCCTTTCTCCCCTCTTTCCCCTGTGTCTCTTTCCCCCTCCTCCCTCCCCTGTGTCTCTTTCTCCCCTCCTCCCTCCCCTGTGTCTCTTTCCCCCTCCTCCCTCCCCTGAGTTCCTTTCCCCCCTCCTCCTCCCTCCCCTGAGTCCCTTTCCCCCCTCCTCCTCCCTCCCCTGAGTCCCTTTCCACCCACCTCCTCCCACCCCTGAGCCCCTTTCCACCCACCTCCTCCTTCCCCTGAGCCCCTTTCCCCCCACCTCCTCCCTCCCCTGAGCCCCTTTCCCCCCTCCTCCTCCCTCCCATGTGTCTCTTTCCCCCTCCTCCTCCTCCCCTGTGTCTCTGTCCCCCTCCTCCCTCCCCTGTGTCTCTGTCCCTTTCCCCCCATTATTCCTTGTGCAGTGATTTGCGCACTGCGGCATGTACGGAAATCCGTTTACAAACTATATTAGTGATACTAACTAATAATCTAGGAGCCCTGGCTCCCGGGATCTGGCAAGCCATGCATTAAACTATTTTTTATCAAGCACCAAACTTGTTCCAAAAGCTGTATAAAAGAGAAAAAAATAAAAAATCCCAAAGTCAGTGAATGTTGTATTTACACCTCTACATAATGAATTGAGCACCGTATAGAGCAGGTAATAGAGAGGGGTTGCAATTAGAGGTAATAATAATAAAATAACTAAACACAGCCTTTATATTTTTTAACTTTTATGAACTGCAGCCTTTCATTTTTTTTATCTGATTCTGTCTGCTACATTCTTATAAATGGTAGTTTCCAGCGCTTAATAGGTATATAGAAGTGTCGTGGATTATGACATCTGATAGAGGAGAATCCGTAGTGTATGCAACAAAAATAATCCCCATATAGCCATTAATAAACGTACCCTAAATTTTGCAAATTTCTTCTGGTTTTCTGGCAGTTGATATTGATAAGGAATGCCCCTGAAAATTCAAGCTAAATTTGCATTAAATTCATAATTTGTTTTGGCCAATCAGAGGCAGTTACAGCATTGTAGCAATGTCTGGGGATTCAGTTTCTGCAGCAAAGCATCATGGGATGTGTAGTCTCTTGTTCCCAGCACAATGAAGCAGCTCTTGCTGTGCTGCTCTGTATCCCTGCACGGTGTTGCTGTTGGCTTGAAGGTTAATATAGGATATAAAACATACTTGAATGCAGTGTTTCTATTGGTTAGTACGAGGTGGCTATGTAGGCACCTCTGAGGGTGTGGAAACCATTTTGCATATAAATCTGTATGTGTGTAGAATAAATCAATGTAATGTGTGTGTCTGATATAAGCAGCTTGTGATAGATTATAGAAAGGTAAGAACAGGGAAACTTATATACCTTTAACAGCTGTAGTATGTCCGTCTATTAGTGAAAGGGTTAACGCTTGCTTCAGTTTATAGGAAAAAGCTGTCATGAAAATATAAATATCATATTTCTAAATGCAATTCTATGAAAATCTACATTTCACAAGGCTCCTTCGGCATACCTCAGGGGTGATTGACATTGGCAGTGTCCTCGATTAGCTCCCCCCAGATCTCTAAAAATAAATCACTGCTTGGGGTGGAGGAAAAGTATAATGAGCCACGTTAAATAGGATTTCTGGCATTCAAGCAAAAAAAGGCTATTTTACATTGTGCATCACAAAGGACCATTTCACCAGTGACCTTTCTATGGCATTTCAGTCATTCATTCCAGGATTCCTCATTCACTAATAAAGGTTACACTTAAAGAGACCCTCCGCTCACATGGAAAATTATGTGTACTTTATTATATTAGGAAATAACACCCGACCCATTATCTGTTGCTCATATAAAACAACAATGAAAACCCCATCTTTCTATCATGCTTTTAAAAGAGCTTTTTTTTACCAATTCATTTATTTTTTATTCATTTTATTTTATTGCATGAAAAATAAGTGACAATTTTTTTTTTGCCCTACATTACACATTTATTTTAATCTTTTTACCCACAATATTACATCACTCAGGCCAGTTTTATTAATATTTAATATATTTATATATAGATAGAATATATATAATTGTGTTTTATTTTGTGTGCGTGTGTGTATATGTGTGTGTGTGTATATATATATATATATATATATATATTTGTGTGTGTGTATATATATATATATATATATATATATATATATATATATATATACACACACACACACACATATATATATATATATATATATGTGTGTGTGTGTGTATATATATACCTCCTCTTTAACTGCTGCTGCGGCACTCTGCAATGGTTTTAAAACCATTTGCGAGTCGTCTTTGGTAATCTGCAAACTTTAATTAGTAAAGGGTTTTGGTGTAAAATTCAGAAGGATTAACTTGTAATCTTTCGGCAGTGCAAAAATCTATGGAAAAGTTTGCCGTCATTTTCGGCTTTGTCTTGCCGCAGACACTCGTAGCAGTTCTCTCAATGTTTCCGGGATGGGTGATTAACATGGCAAGGGAGATTTACTTTGTTCTTAAACATGGTGTAATCTGCAATCTAGGGGATTATCTAGGGGCCATAGTTTTCACTTGCTTCAGTCAATGAGCACTTGTACAAAGGTCTGAGTTACTGGCAATATTGTGTAGAAGCCAACAAGATTGTAGAGAGGTGGAGACATTTATTTGGGGATATGATAAATTCAAATATGCAGCGTATCATACAGAAAACAAATCACTCTGATGGGAGGAGACATGGGGGGCCTTTCACTTGACCAGAGTTAGAACTTGGTGAGCCTGTCACTGTGACCAGAGTTAGAACTTGTGGAGCCTGTCACTGTGACCAGAGTTAGAACTTGGGGAGCCTGTCACTTTGACCAGAGTTAGAACTTGGGGAGCCTGTCACTGTGACCAGAGTTAGAACTTGGGGAGCCTGTCACTGTGACCAGAGTTAGAGTTTGGGGAGCCTGTCACTGTGACCAGAGTTAGAGTTTGGGGAGCCTGTCACTGTGACCAGAGTTAGAGTTTGGGGAGCCTGTCACTTTGACCAGAGTTAGAACTTGGGGAGCCTGTCACTGTGACCAGAGTTAGAGTTTGGGGAGCCTGTCACTTTGACCAGAGTTAGAACTTGGGGAGCCTGTCACTGTGACCAGAGTTAGAACTTGGGGAGCCTGTCACTTTGACCAGAGTTAGAACTTGGGGAACCTGTCACTTTGACCAGAGTTAGAACTTGGGGAGCCTGTCACTTTGACCAGAGTTAGAACTTGGGGAGCCTGTCACTTTGACCAGAGTTAGAACTTGGGGAGCCTGTCACTTTGACCAGAGTTATAACTTGGAGAGCCTGTCACTGTGACCAGAGTTAGAACTTGGGGAGCCTGTCACTTTGACCAGAGTTAGAACTTGGAGAGCCTGTCACTGTGACCAGAGTTAGAACTTGGGGAGCCTGTCACTTTGACCAGAGTTAGAACTTGGGGAGCCTGTCACTGTGACCAGAGTTAGAACTTGGGGAGCCTGTCACTTTGACCAGAGCTAGAACTTGGGGAACCTGTCACTGTGACCAGAGTTAGAACTTGGGGAGCCTGTCACTTTGACCAGAGCTAGAACTTGGGGAACCTGTCACTGTGACCAGAGTTAGAACTTGGGGAGCCTGTCACTTTGACCAGAGTTAGAACTTGGGGAGCCTGTCACTGTGACCAGAGTTAGAACTTGGAGAGCCTGTCACTGTGACCAGAGTTAGAGTTTGGGGAGCCTGTCACTGTGATCAGAGTTAGAACTTGGGGAGCCTTTCACTTGACCAGAGTTAGAACTTGGGGAGCCTATCACTGTGACCAGAGTTAGAACTTGGGGATCCTGTCACTTTGACCAGAGTTAGAACTTGGGGAGCCTGTCACTGTGACCAGAGTTATAACTTGGGGAGCCTGTCACTGTGATCAGAGTTAGAACTTGGGGATCCTGTCACTTTGACCAGAGTTAGAACTTGGGGAGCCTGTCACTGTGATCAGAGTTAGAACTTGGGGAGCCTGTCACTGTGACCAGAGTTAGAACTTGGGGAGCCTGTCACTTTGACCAGAGTTAGAACTTGGGGAGCCTGTCACTGTGACCAGAGTTAGAACTTGGGGAGCCTGTCACTTTGACCAGAGCTAGAACTTGGGGAACCTGTCACTGTGACCAGAGTTAGAACTTGGGGAGCCTGTCACTTTGACCAGAGCTAGAACTTGGGGAACCTGTCACTGTGACCAGAGTTAGAACTTGGGGAGCCTGTCACTTTGACCAGAGTTAGAACTTGGGGAGCCTGTCACTGTGACCAGAGTTAGAACTTGGAGAGCCTGTCACTGTGACCAGAGTTAGAGTTTGGGGAGCCTGTCACTGTGATCAGAGTTAGAACTTGGGGAGCCTTTCACTTGACCAGAGTTAGAACTTGGGGAGCCTATCACTGTGACCAGAGTTAGAACTTGGGGATCCTGTCACTTTGACCAGAGTTAGAACTTGGGGAGCCTGTCACTGTGACCAGAGTTATAACTTGGGGAGCCTGTCACTGTGATCAGAGTTAGAACTTGGGGATCCTGTCACTGTGACCAGAGTTAGAGTTTGGGGAGCCTGTCACTGTGATCAGAGTTAGAGTTTGGGGAGCCTGTCACTGTGATCAGAGTTAGAACTTGGGGAGCCTTTCACTTGACCAGAGTTAGAACTTGGGGAGCCTATCACTGTGACCAGAGTTAGAACTTGGGGATCCTGTCACTTTGACCAGAGTTAGAACTTGGGGAGCCTGTCACTGTGACCAGAGTTATAACTTGGGGAGCCTGTCACTGTGACCAGAGTTAGAACTTGGGGAGCCTGTCACTGTGACCAGAGTTATAACTTGGGGAGCCTGTCACTGTGATCAGAGTTAGAACTTGGGGATCCTGTCACTTTGACCAGAGTTAGAACTTGGGGAGCCTGTCACTGTGATCAGAGTTAGAACTTGGGGAGCCTGTCACTGTGACCAGAGTTAGAACTTGGGGATCCTGTCACTGTGACCAGAGTTAGAACTTGGGGATCCTGTCACTGTGACCAGAGTTAGAACTTGGGGAGCCTGTCACTGTGATCAGAGTTAGAACTTGGGGATCCTGTCACTTTGACCAGAGTTAGAACTTGGGGAGCCTGTCACTGTGACCAGAGTTAGAACTTGGGGAGCCTGTCACTGTGATCAGAGTTAGAACTTGGGGATCCTGTCACTTTGACCAGAGTTAGAACTTGGGGAGCCTGTCACTGTGACCAGAGTTAGAACTTGGGGAACCTGTCACTGTGACCAGAGTTATAACTTGGGGAGCCTGTCACTGTGACCAGAGTTAGAACTTGGGGAGCCTGTCACTTTGACCAGAGTTAGAACTTGGGGAGCCTGTCACTGTGACCAGAGTTAGAGTTTGGGGAGCCTGTCACTTTGACCAGAGTTAGAACTTGGGGAGCCTGTCACTGTGACCAGAGTTAGAACTTGGGGAGCCTGTCACTTTGACCAGAGTTAGAACTTGGGGAGCCTGTCACTTTGACCAGAGATAGAGTTTGGGGAGCCTGTCACTGTGACCAGAGTTAGAGTTTGGGGAGCCTGTCACTGTGACCAGAGTTAGAGTTTGGGGAGCCTGTCACTGTGACCAGAGTTAGAGTTTGGGGAGCCTGTCACTGTGACCAGAGTTAGAACTTGGGGAGCCTGTCACTGTGACCAGAGTTAGAGTTTGGGGAGCCTGTCACTGTGACCAGAGTTAGAGTTTGGGGAGCCTGTCACTTTGACCAGAGTTAGAACTTGGGGAGCCTGTCACTGTGACCAGAGTTAGAGTTTGGGGAGCCTGTCACTGTGACCAGAGTTAGAACTTGGGGAACCTGTCACTGTGACCAGAGTTAGAACTTGGGGAGCCTGTCACTGTGACCAGAGTTAGAACTTGGGGAGCCTGTCACTGTGACCAGAGTTAGAATTTGGGGATCCTGTCACTTTGACCAGAGTTAGAACTTGGGGAGCCTGTCACTGTGACCAGAGTTAGAACTTGGGGAGCCTGTCACTGTGACCAGAGTTAGAACTTGGGGAGCCTGTCACTTTGACCAGAGTTAGAACTTGGGGAGCCTGTCACTTTGACCAGAGTTAGAACTTGGGGAGCCTGTCACTTTGACCAGAGTTAGAACTTGGGGAACCTGTCACTTTGACCAGAGTAAGAACTTGGGGAGCCTGTCACTTTGACCAGAGTTAGAACTTGGGGAGCCTGTCACTGTGACCAGAGTTAGAGTTTGGGGAGCCTGTCACTGTGACCAGAGTTAGAGTTTGGGGAGCCTGTCACTGTGACCAGAGTTAGAACTTGGGGAGCCTGTCACTGTGACCAGGGTTAGAACTTGGGGAGCCTGTCACTGTGACCAGGGTTAGAACTTGGGGAGCCTGTCACTGTGACCAGAGTTAGAGTTTGGGGAGCCTGTCACTGTGACCAGAGTTAGAGTTTGGGGAGCCTGTCACTGTGACCTGAGTTATAATTTGGGGAGCCTGTCACTGTGACCAGAGTTAGAGTTTGGGGAGCCTGTCACTTTGACCAGAGTTATAACTTGGGGAGCCTGTCACTGTGACCAGAGTTAGAGTTTGGGGAGCCTGTCACTGTGACCAGAGTTAGAACTTGGGGAGCCTGTCACTGTGACCAGAGTTAGAGTTTGGGGAGCCTGTCACTGTGACCAGAGTTAGAGTTTGGGGAGCCTGTCACTGTGACCAGAGTTAGAGTTTGGGGAGCCTGTCACTGTGACCAGAGTTAGAGTTTGGGGAGCCTGTCACTGTGACCAGAGAGTTTGGGGAGCCTGTCACTGTGACCAGAGTTAGAGTTTGGGGAGCCTATCACTGTGACCAGAGTTATAATTTGGGGAGCCTGTCACTGTGACCAGAGTTAGAGTTTGGGGAGCCTGTCACTGTGACCAGCGTTAGAACTTGGGGAGCCTGTCACTGTGACCAGAGTTAGAGTTTGGGGAGCCTGTCACTGTGACCAGAGTTAGAGTTTGGGGAGCCTGTCACTTTGACCAGAGTTAGAGTTTGGGGAACCTGTCACTGTGACCAGAGTTAGAATTTGGGGAGCCTGTCACTGTGACCAGAGTTAGAGTTTGGGGAGCCTGTCACTGTGACCAGAGTTAGAGTTTGGGGAGCCTGTCACTTTGACCAGAGTTAGAGTTTGGGGAGCCTGTCACTGTGACCAGAGTTAGAGTTTGGGGGCCATTCACTGTAATGACTTTTGCCTTTGTAAGATATGGAGGGCACTACTCTTTTACCAGAGGGGGTAATTAATTGTGTTTTATTCTCAAAAGTGCAAACCCTTAATACAATATGTATTCTAGGTACACTGTAGGGGGCATTGACTCCTCTGGGGATCTGCAATGTGATGATGGCGGGCACTCGGCATGTGCTGGATTGTGGTTAAGATGATCTTCTGACCCTTCATAGAAACTTGGCTTCCACATTTATTGTGTTAAAAACCTCTGACTTTTATAGAGGGGTTGTGACCTTATAAATGAGAACAGCTTCTTCTTAAAGAGCCGTGCCCGTGGATATTCATCTCAAGTCATATATAAATGATACTGTAAATGTAATTCTGCTTACACAACCCCGCTCTAGATTTTCCATTCATTGCAGGAACAGCTGCTTTAGATATAGCTGCTGAGCGTTAACAAGCCCGTATATAATCAGTGTTTCCATGAACACAGATCCATTTGCTGTCAAACTCAAGTGACATGGCCAAAATACCAGGAAATCTGAAGTGGAGTATATCATTTGCAAATGTTTCCTTTGTTTAGACTTTCTCTCTCAACAACCTTTAGAAGAGATAAGATTGGTGGACGCTTATTTATTTACGTACTTATGTCATAGATTAAATACTTTGCATGTATGTATGTGCGAGTATTAATGAATAAATAGAAATATATGTGGAGAGATAACCTAGAGACCGTCGGAGGAAAAACGAGAGACTGTTAGAGGAAAGGAAAGAGAGGGACAGTAAGGGAGTGAAAGAAAAGTGAGATAAGCAGGGAGGTAGCTAGGAAGAGAGAGATACAGGAAGGGGCAATAGTTGTGAAGGAGAGTAGAGTGAAGGGGAGTAGAGTGAAGGGGAGTAGAGTGAAGGGGAGTAGAGTGAAGGGGAGTAGAGTGAAGGGGAGTAGAGCGAAGGAGAGTAGAGCGAAGGAGAGTAGAGCGAAGGAGAGTAGAGCGAAGGAGAGTAGAGCGAAGGAGAGTAGAGCGAAGGAGAGTAGAGCGAAGGAGAGTAGAGCGAAGGAGAGTAGAGCAGGAAATAATGGAGAGTAAGACAAGGGTGAATTGTGGTTTGGCAAGGGGAGATAGAGTGGGGTCAGGGTTGGAAAAGGAGGAGAAAGTGAGAGGATTGGCAATGGAGGATGCAGACTGGTCAAAGAGGCAGCAAGAAGAAGGTAGGAGATGACTTGAGATGGACATCCACTGGCACAGCTATTTGGAAGAAGCTGTTCTCATTTATAAGGTCAAAGACATTGAAAGGAGGGTAAATTAGACATACGTTCTGTGTCTCTTTACAGAAAATGGTGGTAGATAAGTAGCAGAAACGTCCAACAGAGGAGTAAGAATAAACAGGTAATTAATTTAAGCATGCCTGAGATGCACATAACTATTCTGACGACCTTTTAAGCCAATCTTTATAGGTAGATAGAAAGGCCCGTTCTGGATCGCTACCATGAAAGGGGCTTGTGTACTTCAATAAAGCTGTGAGCTATACCATGTAGGGTCACCCAAGATGGGCAGGTCGTAGCAGAGAGGTCAGACAAATTGCAGTCCACTGGAGAAGGAACAAGCAAACGATCCAGTATCTTTGCCATGATAATCTTACGTATAAGCACAATCAGACACAAATGTCGGACCTGACTGAATGACTAAACAACAAAAATAGAAAGGGCATACTAAATGGGCAAAATAATACGTTTATGTGAACATGTGCATGTCTAAAACAGGTCAGAAACCTGTTTCCAGGTGAAAATCTCAAGAAATACAAAGCTTCTTTTGCAATCTAAGGCCCTCATTCAATTGCGATTTGGCCAATTGAATAGGGCTCTAATTAAGCACATAACATTTTTTATTTTAAAGAAGTTTTTAGTTAGTGAAAACCTTGCTTTTGGATAGATGCTCACTAACTAAAAACTTCTTTAAAAATATATGTTATGTGCTTATTTAGAGCCCTATTCAATTGACCAAATCGCAATTGAATGAGGCCCTAAGATTGTGGGTGGGAGCATGAATGCTGGACAGTGGGTTTCTGACCTGTGTTAGACATCCAAATGTGTCTGTCTAACCTGTGTATTATTTTGCAGTGAGGCCCGCGTGCAGTATACGGCCCCCCACTTGCTTTCTATAGCCCATCTCCCACAGAGAGTTTCCTTATAAATATACCATTATTGAAAAAAAAAAACACTTTTGGCAATTCATATATAATCACATATTATAATTGTCTAACTACAATTCGTCATCACGCTGCGTTGCGTAGTGCGTATGACTTAGCGATGAGCGATGCAAGCCGTTAAACCGCTGTGTTGCGTAGTGCGTACGACTTAGCGATGATCCCCGCGCAGCGAGGCGAGCCGTTAAACCGCTGTGTTGCGTAGTGCGTACGACTTAGCGATGGCGAGCCGTTAAATCGTAGCACTCTAGCAATGAGCGCCGCAGGCTCTCATTGCAGGGGAGCCTTGCGCAGCGAGGCGAGCCGTTAAATCGTAGCACTTTGGCAATGAGCGCCGCAGGCGCTCATTGCAGGCGAGCCTCGCGTAGCGAGACGAGCCGTTAAACCGTAGCACTTAGAAAAAAAATACGAGATGAAAAAAATTACGAGATAAGCGGCAGAACCAAAACAATAAAAAAAAACAGTAAATACACACTAAAAAATAAAATAAAGGTCACTTACAGCATGAAGAACCAGGCAGGACGTCTGGAAGTGAGTTGGAGCTCCAATTTACATCGATTTAGCCAAGTTACAAAGATCGAAAATCGGCTAAGCTAGAAAAAAATGGCCGCCGATAAAAATGAAAACGAGGCTATACTACTACGAACTGCGTAAAACACAGCCACAGACGTATGTGTTTGAAAAACATCGAGATAAAGGATGCGGATTAACCGCGCAATGAGTAAAAAGACAGCAGTGAGTACATTTTACGAAACGCAATTACAGATTTACGCATTAACACAGATTTAACGCCTTTGTCTCGCGCAACATCGGATTTCCCGCCTAAACCAACGCATTTGATGAAATATAAATTGAAAGTTACAAAAATAAAAATTTAAAAAAAAAAAAATTGTATTTATTTTAAGAAAAAATAAAAGGGACAAATGTAGCGTCATGTGTGGAAAACAAATTTCACAACATTTAATTTTTATTGACCGTCATTTGACCGTTTGACCATATTTACTGTTAAACCGTAGTACCTTAGCGGGCTTAGCGATGAGCGCCGCAGGCGGTCATCGCCCTGCGAGCCTCGCACAGCGAGGCGAGCCGTTAAACCATAGTACTTTGGCAATGAGCGCCGCAGAAAAAATGCCGGACGAACAAAACGAAAACCACTATAACCACGGAAAACACGTACCGATAATCCGCTAAGACGCATACCACACATCCGCCATTTTAGGATAATGCGGAAGTACACAGCTACGTTAACGGTTTTGGCTCGCGCACGCACACCATTACACTGCACACGTTCATCACGCTTACACAGCACCTCCACACCACTAATGCTGCAGCAACATCAACACAGATTGCCAGCTCTTCAACACAATGCTTAAAAATACGGAAATTATTTTATTAATTTGAATTCTATATTTCAGTAGTACACAGAAAACAACAATAGCTACCTTACAATTCCATGTGTATATTAATAACTAAACAACTTTTAAAACATACACATCTCATTGCCGTCATTTTTTGACGGGCAATACGCTAGTATATATAAATTCCTAAATGTTTCGTTATTTCATGCTATATACATAAATATATTAATTTATATATTTAGATGTACATTTTTAAAATTTATATTTTTAATCCGATCAACCAACTTTCTGACTGATAAATACCTGGTCCCCTCACTATGACAAATTTGACGGCACTGGCTAAATAAAATTTTGGTTAAATATACAGATGAAAATAGAAAGTGGACACATCACTCGTTCCCTGTAAGAATGCATAATCCCTTTGAAGTTTCTTATGAGGAATGTGAAGTGTAATACTTCGTGTCCTAGAAACCAGTATTGTAGTTAAGTGTTCTGAAGTTGTAGGGAAGACGTGTCGCCTCCGATAATGAACCAAGACGGCAGACTAATGGCATCCCTTGTAGAACTCATCCATTCTTATAGTCTTCATGTGCAATGGTCAATACAGTAATTGACCATAATGGCCGGTTCTTGATTTTTCCTGGAAACCAAAGTCACAGATGTGACGAAGTGCCCTTCGCCACTTTGTCTTGGAGAGGACTGTTTGCCAGCCTCCTGCCCTGCGACTATGGCCCTGGTACATATTGGCCTTCAAACACAGTATTCGGCCATACCAGAGTGTATGTCACTCATTCTGGCCCTTTACATACAGGGGGGTCATTCGGTACTTGCCCTGTGTGAACCATGATACCACAGATAGATATGCCATGGAGCCTATTCATATGATGAAAGACTATGGGAAAGACTTTAGCTACATGGCAATTGAACTGTGTGAAGATGATCTGAGCGCTATTCGGTAGTTTTGTGCGCTCAGATCCCAGCTGTAACGGAACCCATCACTGTTTTACCCTGTTTTATGATTATTTAATTCTTGGTTAAAATATGATCACATTGCTGTACTGTGGATATGTTGTTTTATGTTCTACAGAATATATTGGCTCAGAATATCAAAGCGACTAGGCTAATAGATAATCCTGTTACAGATAAGAAAAGTAGATTGTATAAACTGTTTTCATTCTCAGATAAGAACAAAGAGGGCTGATTTAATCATTGTCTGATTATATCAAGTTGCCTCAGGGAGGGGTGACCACACCTATTGTCCTATATGTGTATTGTGTGGGGGATATGTGACATGTCTGTGTGTTATGTGAAAAACATACTTTTACTAACTTTTGAACCCCTGGTCTGATTCATGCCATTTTTTTAATATGTTGTTCCCCTGGGTGAGAGCTATTGAATGGTGCTGGACTTAAAGGTGTACCCCCTGTTTTGGGGGTACATCCAGAATGTGGTTAAAATTGTGTCTGTTTTATTTGTGTTACCTGTTATCTGAGGGGAGGAGACGTGGGGGTTGAACCATGTATCTAATTGGCTGTGATAATTATGTGGGTGTAGCCCTTCAGAGGGCACCATTGCATAAAAGGAGATTCCCTGTCATTAAAGTTATAGTTCTACTTGACCCTTCAAAACGTAGTCTCATCTCGTTCTTAGAGTGGATCGCTATATCCTACTGGGGATTGCTATGCTTTTGCATACTCCCTTGAGCTGTAACTACTGAACGCTTGTTTCTGATGTACTCTCCTTGGAGTAGAGGTCTTCCCCACACGGTCCTGGATGCTGGAGATTCATACAGGGTGGAAGGAAGACGGCGCGGCTCCAGCTAAACTACGGCGGTTGTGGAGTCTGTGGTGGTTGTGGTGTCCGGTGCGGTGCTTGTAGGCCTCGACGCAAACTAGGACGCGTCTATCAACGGAGGTACCCGGTCGGGTGCCAGGAGATCCGTTACAACAGATCTGGTTGAATAAACAACGGATTGTAGACACTTGGCCTGAATTACATCATGGAAGGGTACTTTTCTGTCTAATTGGACTAATTAACAACCATTAAGGAGTAAGCTTTTGAGTATTTCCTATGAGGCTACAAATATGTCCTGCTCTATCAGGTGGTGATATAAGTAATTGGTATTAGTCACCCCACATTTTTGGTAACCCTCTCTGGTTATACCATATTTTCTGGTCACCACTAAGCAAAACTGTTCATCCTGGGAAGCCTCCGACACCCAGTTAATGACTCAAGGGGATTGTGCACGCCATGTTGCTGTAACAACCAGCATAGTATTGTACATTTGGGCAACTAGCCACAGCCATAAACTGTAATGAGAGCCTGTGCTACATGTATTGAGTCCTTTATTATTATTATTTTAATTTTTTTTACCAGTTGACACTTCGTATAAATCATTTTTCCAAAGACTTCAGTTTCCCAAATTACATAATTTACTTCTTATGTAGAAAAAAAATTTCCATTCAATTTTCAATTTCCTGCATTTAGAGATCTGCAGATTTATATTAAGAAATTGCCTTTGTGGAGAGATGGAAAAATCCAAACGTGTCTCACGGGTTAGTAGTTTTATGGTCCCTGATCTTGTAAGCCCCTATTTAGAGATTATACTGTATATTATTTTAAGCAGCTCTGCAATGTGGATATTGTTTCATTATGAGTTTGAAATAATGTAAGATCCTCAGTCCCACAAGAAAATGATATCTCTGTATCATGGAGATACCTCCAAGTCCCATCTATGCTCCGTGTCCCAGTAGAGTACAGTTCCCCCAATGACCCCCAACAGCAGAAGTTACAAATATAGTATAATTTTTAACTATAGGTAAGAATTACTTTATCAATTGAATTTTATTAAAACTGCATTTTCCATTTGTGCTCGCCTTTCTGATCCACTCACAAAAACAAGCGATCATTGCCGTTTTCTGGCTTTCTTCAAGCCCTACGTTGCCGGAGGTCAGCAGCTTCACGCCCTGGTGCACGTTATCATTGTGACCAGTCACTAATTAGACTGATTTGTACCACAGCCTCTCACTCCTAACTACTCCCAGCAAGCCCTCCATTGCAGATTTGGCCATTTGGGGGAAGAGAAACTGGAGGGAGGGGGAAGAGAAACAGGGGAGGGTGGAGGGGGAAAAGACATTAGGGATGGTAGGAGAGACACAGGAGGAGGGGGAAAGAGACACGGGGGGGGGGGAGACACCGGAGCGATGTGGAAAAGAGACACAGGGGAGGGGAAAAAGACACGGGAGGGGGGAGATACGGATGGGAAGAGACATGAGGGATAGAGACACAGGGAAGGGAGTGGGGGAAAGAGACACAGGGAAGGGAGTGGGGGAAAGAGACACAGGGGAGGGAGTAGGGGGAAAGAGACACAGGAGAGGGGGGGAGAGACACAAGGGAGGGAGTAGAGGGAAAGAGACACAGGGGAGGGAGTAGAGGGAAAGAGATACAGGGGAGGGAGTAGGGGGAAAGAGACACAGGGGAGGGAGTAGGGGGGAAGAGACACAGGGGAGGGAGAGGGGGGAAGAGACACAGGAGAGGGAGAGGGAAGAGACACAGGGGAGGGAGTAGAGGGAAAGAGACACAGGGGAGGGAGTAGAGGGAAAGAGACACAGGGGAGGGAGTAGGGGGAAGAGACACAGGGGAGGGAGAGGGGGGAAGAGACACAGGAGAGGGGGAGGGAAGAGACACAGGGGAGGGAGTAGAGGGAAAGAGACACAGGGGAGGGAGTAGAGGGAAAGAGACACAGGGGAGGGAGTAGGGGGAAAGAGACACAGGGGAGGGAGTAGGGGGAAAGAGACACAGGGGAGGGAGAGGGAAGAGACACAGGGGAGGGAGTAGAGGGAAAGAGACACAGGGGAGGGAGAGGGGGAAGAGACACAGGAGAGGGGGAGGGAAGAGACTCCGGGGAGGGAGTAGAGGGAAAGAGACACAGGGGAGGGAGTAGGGGGAAAGAGACACAGGGTAGGGAGTAGGGGGAAAGAGACACAGGGCAGGGAGAGGGGGGAAGAGACACAGGAGAGGGGGAGGGAAGAGACACAGGGGAAGGGGGGACACACATCAAATATTATCTCGTCAATGTTGACGGGCAAGTTACTAACAATGTGTGTGCGTGTGGATAAAACAGCAGTGTAAAATCCTTTACATTAAAACAGTTAATGTAGATTGCGATCTCTTATTACACATCTTACATAATTCTAAACAATCTGCCATTCCTTTATTACCAGAGTTTTACTACCAGAGTTTTAAAAAGTTTCATATGTAATAACAATAAATTATATATATGTATAAAACTATACAGCTTTCATTTTATACTCTTTCCATTCCCATTTGTATTCCATCCTCCAAATTGGCCATAAATCTATTTTCAGTTTGTAAAACTATTTTCCATTTCTTAATGGATAACCTCATACAGTCTTTGGATGTAATTATTGGCCTTCCATTGCATGTTCTGCACTTAATTGTGACAGATGGTGATGTGTTTTTCCTACAAGTGGGTTTCGTTCTCCTCCATTGTTTTAAAGCCCCATCCTGTGATCTAATATATATTAAGTGGTCTCTTTGGACAGAGCTCATTTAAGTTTGAGGTTACAAGCTCTTGACCTTGTCATTCAGGTCATCCCAGCAGTTATGACAGACATGTTCCTATCCATATAATATCTTTTACATGGAGCGTTGTCACTTTTTATAGCGATACAAGACACTCACCCGGCTTACATTTTCCATTGCTTCATCTACCTATCTGCTATCATACCAAATGATACTTAATAGGACCAAACTACTTAAAAGGGTCAAATAAACCATGCCAAGTATTTTTATATTTTGCATTGTGTCAAAGATTTTGGAATCTGAGTCACTGTACCTCTACTCCACCTAGAGCTTAGTCATTCAGTTGTGTCCAACTCTCTTCAACCTTATGTGGCACAGCAATCCAGGAAGATCTGGAAATGACCTGCTATGTAACTTCTATATGAATAGAGCTTAGGTCTGCTGCATCAGCTGTGACTTTAACAGCTACATCTGATTGGATGACAACAATTAGAACGCATTTCAAAATATCCAATTGGGCCGTCCTACCTCTTCTTCTTTTCATCAGCTGGAACAAGACTTTAATTTTTTTATACAGGGCTGAATAATCTTTTTTTAATGTAATCAAATTTAAATTACCACTGTAGTCGTATATTTAAAGAACCATTGTCATCCTATATGTAATATATATTCTCTTGAAGAACTACACTTGGAAATAAGTCACAAGTTTTTACATCTGCAAAAATATAGACAACCTTAATTTGTTACCTTTTAAGTGTAATTCTGGTGTAGCGGATTCTACCATTTTGGTTTCTGATAATCAAATTCCTGGGGTGAGGTGAGATTTTGATTGCACTGGGAGCAAATTTTGGAAAAAAAATAGACACAGTGGTCCTATAAAGATGATCAGGCAATTAAACTACAGTCACACTTATTTATTTAACTGAATAGATGAACCAAACTTTGGGGTGAAATACACAATTATGGATCAATTCTGTACTATATACATACATTTACACACACACATATACACACATGTATACATACATATACACACTCACATATATATATATATATATATATATATATATATTATGTCATAACTGTATATATTGGAATTCTGAGCTGGAAACAAGTTTTTTAACTTGTTTTAGACATTCAAATGTTAACACAGATGTACTATTTACTGTACAGTGGAGGCTTCTATTGCTCTTTTGCCCACCATATTATAAATGACTAGCGAATTGCCCGTCAAAAAATGACGGCAATGAAATTGTAAGGTAGCTAATGGTGTTTGGTGTGTAATAATAAATATATAATACATTAATAAATGAATATACTTTACCTATTTTGAAGCATTGTGTTGAAGAGCTGACAATCTGTGTTGATGTTGCTGCAGCATTAGTGGTGTGGAGCTGCTGTGTAAGCGTGCTGATTGTGTGCAGTGTAAGACTGTGCGTGCGCGAGCCCAAACCGTTAGCTTAGTGGTGTACTTCCGCATTGGCGTAAAATGGCGGGTAATGTGTGGTATGCGTCTTAGCGGATTATCCGTCGGTGCTTCGTGGTGTTTTGCAAGTGTGTTGTGGTGGTTTGCGTGTTGAGAATGCTGGAGCCTCGTTTTCGTTTTGTTCGTCGGCCATTTTTTCTGTCGCTTAGCGATTTTTATGAGTGTCTAAAGTGTTTTATTTTAATTTAAATGAAGGTGTAACTTGGTTTTTTGAGGTGCTGGATGGTTCCTCTTGCTATAGGTAAGCTTTTTGTGTGTGTGGTGTGTATTTATTGTGTTTTAATTGGTTGTATGTCGGCGTGTTGCGTCCGATGTTTGCGAGGTCGTAATGTCTGCTAACGTGTCTCGTATGGTGTTTGCGTGTGTAGCCTCGTTTTCGTTTTGTTCGGAGGCCATTTTTTCTCTCGCTTAGCAAATTTTTTAGTGTCTAAACTCTTTTATTTTGAGTGAAATGAAGGTGTAAGTTGCTTTTTTGAGGTCCTGGATGCTACCTCTTGCTGTAGGTAAGCTTTTTATGTATGTGCTGTGTGTATGTATTGTGTTTTTAATTTTGTAATGTTCGCAAGTTGCGTCCGAGTGTTGCGAGGCCGTAATGTGTGTGAACGTGTGTCGTATGTTGTTTGCGTTGCTCGTAAAATTTAGCGAGTGTCGTGTTGTTTGCGTGCGCTCCATGCCAGCAACTGCGGCCCTCGCCCACTGCCCTCGCAGCTCCTTGCATAGCGAGGCCCGCGGCTCGTGCAGCCGCGGGCTCGCTATGCGAGCCCGCAAGCGTTAGCAACAACTGGCATGCTCACAACTATATATGTGATTGTTGTGGTGAACTACCTACTCATAAAGTCCACACCACAAGCTGGGATCCTGCCCCACTCTGATGGTGGGCAGTAACCTTGAAACAGCTGTTCCGTGGGTAGGATTCCCAGCTTGTGTATAATCCAACCTTGGCTTTGCATAAAAGCTGTGTAATGCAGCGGGCATAAGCATAAAGGAAGCCATGTTTAAAATGGCTATGGATTGAAGAACAAAGCATTTGTGGGCACATCTGCATGTCCCTGCTGAGCTTCCCAGAATGCAGTGTAATAACTGTATTTCCCGGAATTCTGAGCTGGAAGCAGGTTTTTTAACTTGTTTTAGACATTCAAATGTGAACACAAGTGTACTATATATATATATATATATATATATATATATATATATATATATATATATATATCCTTGGTGCTGTACATGAACTTAAACAATTCACTGAATATTTTTAGCTCCAAAAAAAATGGCTCCGGGTTTCTGTAATGTGAGGTCACTAAACAAGTCTTGATGCTTTATTCAGTTACCGTATCCCTGACTTACCAGAATGATTTATATGTCTTGAAAACCTGAGCAGGAAATACATTTTTTCTTCTTTTTAGACTTTCAAATGGGCTTACAAATGTATTATGTATTTTCTTTCTACTCTCTATTTCTCTCTCTCTCTCACTATCGATGTATATATATATATATATATATATATATATATATATATATATATGTATATAAACAGTAAATAAGTAGTACATTTGTGTTCAAAAAGCGTAGAAATAAAGAAATAAAGTTATTACACTGCAGTCTGGGACCCTGGGCAGGGACATGCAAATGTGCCTTCTTTAATCCAAATACCATTTTAAACATGGCTCCTATACCATATATATATATATATATATATATATATATATATATATATATATTTTATATATATTTGTTTGTGTGTGTGTGTATATATATATATATATATATATATATATATATTATTTGAGTGTAATATAAGTCTTTACCTATGTATATATTTGGTACAAGTGTGTGTGTGACTATAAATACACATAAAGATACTCCAGGAAGATTTCATTGTGCTAAGTAAACATTTATTACAGTCTGGCACATGCACAGACTTCTTTCTTTAATAAAGATGTTTATGGAAAATTGGCAAGTGGAAGAAGTTAGTCAGAAAGTTCCTTATTCCTGAGTGTCACCAGGAAATCATATGACATGACTCAGAGATTTTGCACAAATCTGTTCTCGTCTCAGGGTGTCATTACCGTCCTGCGAGTCAGGATTACACTGACTGCTGGAACAAAGGCCTTAATTCTCCTCACACCTGCTCGTAGCCACCATCTTGCATAATTTCCATGTTTCCATTATAACCTTAAAGCAGCAGTTACTGTATAACTTTTTATTGTCATCCTAATCTTGTATAACTCAGATTGTACTATAATCTTTCCTGTAAATCTGCCAGATATTCTTCAAAAAGTTATAAATCATAAATCTTTGTTGGCCCAATAAACATTTTATTGTTGTGTTTGAAAAACTATTACTTCTGTTGTATCTCCCTAAGTATGTGTGTCTATCTATATAAATATAAATATATCTATATAGATAAACCTGTATCTTTATAGATATACAGTGCCTTGCAAAAGTATTCACCCCCCTTTGGCATTTTTCATGTTTTGTTGCCTCCCAACCTGGAATTAACATGGATTGTTTGAGGATTTGCATCATTTAATTTACAGAACATGCCCACAACTTTTTTTTTTTTATTGTGAAGCAAACAACAAATAGGACAAAATAACAGAAAAAGTCAATGTGCATAACTATTCACCCCCCTAAAGTCAATACTTTGTAGAGCCACCTTTTGCGGCAATCACAGCTCCAAGTCACTTTGGATAAGCCTCTATGAGCTTGCCACATCTTACCACTGGGATTTTTGCCCATTCCTCCTTACAAAACTGCTCCAGCTCCTTCAAGTTGGATGGTTTTCCTTTTGTGAACAGCAATCTTTAAGTCTGACCACAGATTTTCTATTGGATTGAGGTCTGGGCTGTGACTAGGCCATTCCAACACATTTACATGTTTCCCCTTAAACCCCCCAAGTGTTGCTTTAGCAGTGTGTTTGGGGTCATTGTCCTGCTGGAAGGTGAACCTCCGTCCTAGCCTCAAATCACCCACACAGTGGTACAGGCGATGTGTTACGTTTGTGCCAGACATAGGGCCTCATTCTATTATCGGCCGTAGGAGATGCGGGGCCGCAAGGACCGGCCGCAAGCTATTCGGCTATTCTATTCCCCTCCGGCCGGGGATTCCGGCAGGCTTGCGGCCGGCGCCTTGTTATCCCTTGCGGCCGCACGCGCCGGAGGATAGCCTTTGATCTTAAACGGCCGCAAGAGATTCGGCCGCAAGAAAGCCCCGGTTGCTATTCAATTGCTCCGGGAACCCTCTCTGCAAGGCTAAAACCGAGCCGCAGCTTACTTGCAGCAAAAAGGTCCCGCAGGCACACATTTAAGCACATAATAAAGCCATCCTGCACTCTGAGGAGACTATAAAGTGATTGTAGGTGTTAGCATTAATAGCACAACATTCCCCTACACTCAAATCCATAAATACAAATTTATTTTAATTTATGTCACATATCCATGTAAAAAGTCCCAAGGGCTTGGAGCACCTCAGACACGCCCACGCTGTGGCCGGAAAATAAACAGTTAATGTAATCTCGGATTTGGGCTGATGTGCAAGCTTGAGAGGGGGTTGCTATTAATCCTCATGTCCCCCATTATGATCCCTAGCATTTACAGAGCTTTACAGTGCCGTCTTGAATTTATTTTTGCATTTAAAGATTTCTGAGCTTACGGCCGGTTGCAAGATATACGGTCGGCCGTAAGGGGATAGCCTTGCGGCGCCGTATAATTGAATTGCAAGGTAACGGGAGCCCCGCAAGGAATCGCAGCTTTGCAGCCGATTTACAGCCGATAATAGAATGAGGCCCATAGCGTTTTCTTTGATGCGATTTCACTAGGAATGTAATATACCTATGTATACCTATGTAGCTATTTACCTTTCTGTACTTTGTTTTACTAGAAAGTACTAAAAATCTTTGTTTATTTCTACCTAAAATCACAGAATGTGTACCTATTTGGTTCTGCCTTCTGTAGGTCACGGAGCTCATGAATACACCGAGTGAAATGCAGTGTTTCAAATTAGCCGGTCAATGACCTCTCACAAGTAGCATATTACAGAATGTTGCCACTGATTGGTTAGAATGAGACCGTGCAACCAATATAATTAATCAGAAGTGCACTGTTTTCATGAGCTGCAGAGGGGAGTACCAGTTAGGAACTATTTATAAAATTTTAGATAGAAATAACTGAATGTTTAAACACTTCTTAATATAATAAAGTACACAAAGGTTAACAGATACATTGGTATATTTATTCCTAGTGAAATCCAGAAACCTTCCATGTCGTTTTCAGTGGGTTTTTTATATTTCTTGCTCTCGGTCCCCAGAGAGGTCAGAGGGAAACGTTTTTTTTGGGTGGGATTCTGGAAGTCACACAAAATGGAACCTCTGGTCACACAAAATGGAGTCACGAAAAATTGAACCTCTGGTCACATGAAATTGAACCTCTGTTGACATAAAATGGAACCTCTGGTCACATAAAATGGCATCTCTGGTGACACAAAGTTTAGTCCGATGGTCACACAAAATGGAACCTCTGGGCACATAAAATTGAATCTCTGGGCACATAAAATGGAATCTCTGGTCACACAAAGTGGAGTCACGAAAAATGGAACCTCTGGTCACATAAAATTGAACCGCTGGTGACACAAAATGGAACCTTTGGTCACATAAAATGGAATCTCTGGTGGCACAAAGTGGAGTCCGATGGTCACACAAAATGGAACCTCTGGGCACATAAAATGGAATCTCTGGGCACATAAAATGGAATCTCTGGTCACATAAAATGGAGTCACGAAAAATTGAACCTCTGGTCACATTAAATTGAACCGCTGGTGACACAAAATGGAACCTCTGGTCACATAAAATGGAATCTCTGGTGACACAAAGTGGAGTCCGATGGTCGCACAAAATGGAACCTCTGGGCACATAAAATGGAATCTCTGGGCACATAAAATGGAATCTCTGGTCACATAAAATGGAGTCACGAAAAATTGAACCTCTGGTCACATTAAATTGAACCGCTGGTGACACAAAATGGAACCTCTGGTCACATAAAATGGAATCTCTGGTGACACAAAGTGGAGTCCGATGGTCGCACAAAATGGAACCTCTGGGCACATAAAATGGAATCTCTGGTGACACAAAGTGGAGTCCGATGGTCACACAAAATAGAACCTCTGGGCACATAAAATGGAATCTCAGGGCACATAAAATGGAATCTCTGGTCACACAAAGTGGAGTCACGACAAAATGGAACCTCTGGTCACATAAAATTGAACCGGTGGTGACACAAAATGGAACCTCTGGTCACATAAAATGGAATCTCTAGTGACACAAAGTGGAGTACGATGGTCACACAAAAGGGAACCTCTCGGCACACAAAATGGAACCTCTGGTGACACAAAGTGGAGTCTGATGGTCACATAAAATGGAACCTCTGGGCACATAAAATGGAATCTCTGGTGACACAAAGTGAAGTCCGATGGTCACATAAAATGGAACCTCTGGGCACATAAAATGGAATCTCTGGTGACACAAAGTGGAGTCCAATGGTCACATAAAATGGAACCTCTGGGCACATAAAATGGAATCTATGGTGACACAAAGTGAAGTCCGATGGTCACATAAAATGGAACCTCTGGGCACATAAAATGGAACCTCTGGTGACACAAAGTGGAGTCCGATAGTCACATAAAATGGAACCTCTGGTGACACAAAGTGGAGTCCGATGGTCCCACAGAACACACTGCTTGTTCTCAGCACAGTCAGGCATGCGCTGTCCCATCTTGCATTATAAGACAGAAGGCAGCGCCCTGGCTGTGTAAACATGAATGAGATTTGTCTGCAAATGAGCCTGAGCAGAACTGCAATTTCCAAGTGCTTCGTGTGACATTCTAGTTTACTTTAAGTTGTTAAATCTTTATTTAATTGGATATAGTGTAACATGTACTTCCTATGCCAGACAGCGCTGAGTTGCCTATTGCGCTTGATTTATTCAATTTCACTTTCTTATAAAATACTAGAAACATCAGTCTACGTGAAGATATGGAAACCATAGAAGCCGTCACACTTATGGGTGTTGTATACAATGAGAATTTTGTTTAGGTACAAGTCCCAGGATTGTGTTTCCTTGAGATTGTGCTTAAGGACCAGTATTAGGATTTCTTGTCTAGGTTTATTGCAAGGTTACTGGTTATTATTATGCATATTATATGTATCTATTTTATGTACTTTATTTTATTAAGCAATGCTTATAAGCTCTGTTTTTACTGCCTAAAATTAAACAAATAGTCCCTGTATGGGTCTGCCCACTGCAGTGTATGCAGGGACAGACTGGCTGGATGTGCAGAGCAGTGTCCTAGCCTATAAGCAGCATGTTGATTAGATATGGTCACTGACTGGTTAGTATGAGCAAAACAAGTACAGCAGGTCCTGTGTCCAATATGGAAGCCTTTAGTGCATCACAAAATTGCTAAAATTAAGATGTCAGCAAATTGTTCATGTGCCTGAAGGGTCCAGAATTGCAGCTACCTTATAATAAACCCTAGCCGCAATATGCTTTTACGTGCCGGGCTTACATTGCGGCCAAAACAAATTATGAATGTTATGCTCATTTTAGCAGAAATATCCTGAGGTGTTAACTCACAAATTCAACTGCTTGCAAACTCAAGAGATTTAGCAAACATCAGGGTGAGTTTGTTAAAGTTTATCTTGGCATTTTTGAATGCAAAAATGGTTGCATACACTACTGATTCTCCTCTATCAGATGCATTCATAATCCAGGAAATTTTAATATGCCTTTGAATGTATAACCGTCTTTGGGGACTTGTCCTTGTCAGCCAATGTGCAGCAATATAGCTGTATGAGTCCTAAGAGTCAGCCACTAAGATCTGGAGTTGTGCATACATAGGTGTTTTCTGTTAGTTTCCAATAAAATATTGTTTTCATGAAAAAATAAACTTTTATAATGTTTCAAATGTGCTCTTTTAAATGCATTATAGTAACATTTGCACCCCATGTCCCTTTAAAGAGACATAACATACAAATGATAGTACTTAAATAGTGCTAATTTACTCTGCCCTTTCCCATGTGGTACCAGTGATTTTATTTGGGTTCCCAGGTGGTCCAGTGGTTAGGATTCAGTGCTCTAATCGCTGCAACCTGGATTTGATTCCAGTCAGGGAATCAAGATGCAACACCACCCTAAAGCCAAGCAGGGTTGGGCCTTGTCAGTACTTGGATGGGAAACCACCTTTGAATAACAGGGGCTGTATGCTGTGGCTTACTGGAGAAGGAACTGGCAACCCACTCCAGTATCTCTGCCATGAAAACCAAGTGATCAAGGTTACATAGAGCACTGTTTGTATCTGCTCTCTAACCCCTGATATTATATTGTGCACACACTGGGTTTATGACTATTAAATGGATGTAAATGTCTATACATTGCTGCATAGTAATTATTTTTCTAGTTTCCAAAGCCTATAATGGATCAGTTCCAAACGTGCCCTCTTGTTTCAGCTCTTGAAATACACCCTGTGCCTTTACCTTTTTTTTCCATACCTGGAACATTTTTATTGCAAATTTCCTTACAGCTGCTTAAAAGGCAATTTGTCATTTCAGTTTGTGGATTAACTTTCATATTAGGCCCCTATGGCCACATGCTATATATAATTATGGATATTATGTGATTAATGGAGATTTTTCAGTACTACACTCATTTAATACAACTATTGTGCTTAAGTACATTTTTTCCAGCGCTGTATTTGCCTCCAAGCGGATCTGTGTCAAACTAATAGATTAATGAATCAAAGCCATTTGGATAGGTATGATATAGTTCTAATATATATATATATATATATATATATATATATATATATATATATATATATATATATATACAGTGGATATAAAAAGTCTACACACCCCTGTTAAAATGTCAGGTTTCTGTGCTGTAAAAAAATGAGACAAAGATAAATCATTTCGGAAATTTTTCCACCTTTAATGTGACCTATAAACTGTATAACTCAATTGAAAAAATCTTTTAGGTGGAGGGAAGAAAAATAAAAAATAATAACGTGGTTGCATAAGTCTGCACACCCTCTTATAACTGGGGATGTAGCTGTGTTCAGAATTAAGCAATCACATTCCAAATTGTGTTAAATAGGAGTCAGCATACACCTGCCATCATTTAAAGTGCCTCTGATTAACCCCAAATAAAGTTCAGCTGCTCTAGTTGGTCTTTCCTGAAATTTTCTTAGTCGCATCCCACAGCAAAAGCCATGGGCCACAGAGAGCTTCCAAAGCATCAGAGGGATCTCATTGTTAAAAGGTATCAGTCAGGAGAAGGGTACAAAATAATTTATGTCGATGTCCCAATATTTATGGACCTGACTGTATATGTATATATATATATATATATATATATATATATAAATATATATATATATATATATATATATATATATATATATAAACCCACCAAGCAGAGTCTGTTATCTCAACCTCTGGGTGATTGTTGCCAATAATTATGATCCCTATATTGTTTTACACTAAAGCAGTATGGAATTGAGAACACTGAGCATGTGCAGACCCCAGGAACTTATTGGGCTGTTTAGCTAATTAATCCCTGGGTTCTGCACAAAAATGCAGCTTTGCAGCAATATCACTGACCGAGTTTTGCAAATGTATGGAGAAAACACTTGCTGTCTCGGCGCCACACTCCAACTAATAAGAGTGTTTTTTTTAGAAGTACTTCCTGATATTGTTGCAAAAGCAGTTTGCACAGAGCCTAAACGTCTTTTCAAGCAGGATTTGTTTTTGTTTTGCAGAGAGTAAAATTTGTAAAATGTAAAATATGTCCATTTAAATTGATGATCAAAACCCTAAAACAATCTGTAAATGAGACAACCCAGGTATTCTAATGTAACTAAAATTTAATTATTTCCACTTTAAAATGCCTGCAGCAAAACATTTTATATTTTAGTGCAATTTTCACGTTTTAGATATCAGCTTCACTTTAGTTGTTTTAATCATCAATCATTAATACAATATTCAGTATTAATCTTGTTTATAAACATCGACTCCAGTTAAAGGGATATGGAAGTTTCCTAGATTATGAATGCATCTCATAGAGGAGCATCAGTAGTGTATGAAAACATGTTTTTTGCATGAAAAAAAATCCCAAAACATTAATAAACATACCCAAAAGTATGCAAAATCTCTTCAGTTTTCTGGCAGTTGATGATGAGAAGGAATGCTCCTAAAAAACAAAAAAAAACATTTTTGTGGCCAATCAGATGCAGCTACATCACCACCTCAAGGAAGCAGCTCAGGCGGTGCTGCTCTGGATTTCTGCATTTTGGCTGCTACTGGCTGGAAGGTTAGTATAGGACATCAGTGGGCAAGTTCAGTCCCGCAGAGCCCCACACATGCAAGAATTTGAGGATATCCTTTCTGTGCACAGGTGAGTCAATCAGGATGACTGAAGAAGTGATTGAGTCACCTGTACGCACCAAGGATATCCTCAAATCCTGGCTCTCAAGACCGAACTTGTAGTATTTTCTATTGGTTAGCACCTGGTGGGGGTAAGCATAAATCTGTATGTGTATAGTATGAATCGATGTAATGTGTGTTTCTGATCAAAGCAACATGTGTTAGGTTCTGTTTTGGAGATGGTACTAGATGGTGAGATACAAGCTTGTGGTTAGGCAGTGCTCATTTTTGGCTACCTTCCAGTAATAACAACATTACAGTATCTATCTTAGTCAGTACTAGAGTGTTTTATTACACAGTAATCCTGCCTTGGAGTATTTGACTTGCTCTCCAATAAATTACCGTCCAGCCGAGCGCCGCGTACCATAATGTCGCCCGTCATCAATTTCCATGAATCTCCGTGAATAGAAAAATGCACAATGTCGGTATTACTTGTTAATTGCAGCGAGGTTAACTGAGGTATTAATTAGTCAGCAGATTTCCTGGAGTTGTGACCGAGCTTCAGTCTATACCTGAGGCAGAACGCGCTGCTCCTATCCCCGTGTGATACCCGCAAATGACCGTACGGAAATATGTCACTGTAATTGAATTGGCTGGAACAAGATCATTATGCAAACATAGAATGGGCCGTTGCACCACTTCAAGGAGAGTAAATCATTAATGGAAGCACAGTGTGCAATATATAGTGTATAATACATGAATATGGAATACAACATAGTGCTTGTTTTATACATTACAAAAATAGGGTTTTTGTTTTTTCCCCCATGGATATGGCAGGTTCCTGGATTTTATTAGGTATATAATATCCCTGTGTATCTATTTACTTTTATGTAATTTGTTTTATTAGGAAGTGCTTATAATCTCTGTATTTACAAATAGTCCCTGTATGGGTCTGCCCACTGCATTGCATGCAGATCTGTAGGGTTGGTGTGCAATGTAGTTCCCCCAGCCTATCAGGGACCACGTCTCATTAGCACGTTGCAGATAGATTAGTATGAGACACAGCAGCACAGCAAGTACACTAGCGTCTGTGTCTTTGTGAGCTGCACTGGGCAGGCCCATACAGGGACTATCTGTAAAATCTGCATTTTTTGCAAATTAGTGACTTCTGGATAGGAATTAGCTACTTTGATGTGCTAATTAGAATCACAGTTGTCTTGTCTGTACCAGTGTTGGCAAAACAATGACCCCAATGTTATCATTCAGTTAGACCCTGCACTGTTATCAAGTGCTCATAGCTGCAAATTAGCATATTGAGCCACACACTAGCTGCAAGAACAATGCTGTATTTTTCTGGAATGATTGACCTTACCTTTAAGATGAATCCAACTTCCTGTTGGGGTGAGAGTGTCCCTTTAAATTCAAACTTCCCTTTCTATGGCACCAGTTATTTACAATATACATGTTTTCTCCTCATAACTTTTTAATCCCAATACTTTTTTTATACTGATCTTTTATACTTAAAGCTTATTAAAGGGACATGGAGGGTTCCGTGTTTTTAATATTCGTATAAACTACTGAAGTGTTTTATTTTCTTCTTTTTTTTTCTGTGTTTTCTTTTCTTTTTCTCTGTGTCTTGATAATTTATAAGTGTATTAATATGTATACACAAGGCATTGGATTTTGTAACTTGGTTGACTTTAATACTTACGTCTGAGTGTTATATATATATATATATATATATATATATACCTATGTATGTGAATCTTTTGTCTTTTTGATTAAAAAAAAAAACATCATTGTACCATTTTGCCCATTATCAAGTGTATCCCTTTAAAAGTTTCCCTATTTTGTATTTTTCATATGTAAGAAACACACATTACATTGATTTATTCTATAAACAAATGTATTTTATTTAAGGAAAAAAATATTTTCCACTCCCCCAGAGCTGCTTACATAGACACCTGGTACTAACCAATAGAAACACTGCATTTAGGTACATTTTTTTTAAAGCTATGCTAACCTTCAAGCCAACAGCAGCACAGTGCAGAGATCCACAGAGCAATGTCTGAGCTGCTTCCTTGTGAATGAGAAAAACAAGACTACACTTCACATGATGCTTTGCTGGGATTTTCAGCACTGTTAAATCTTAAAATAAACTGCTTGCAAACTCAAGAGATTTTGCAAACTTTACGTTAAGTTTATTAATGTTAATTTTGGGATCTTTTCATGCAATAAAAGTTTGCACACACTACTGATTCTCCTCTATCAGATGCATTCATCATCCAGGACACTTTAATATGCCATTGGGCCTCCACTATCCTTTAGTGGAAAGAATCACTCATATGAAATCATTTGTTTGTCTCCATTGCATAAGTACCATTGTTTTCCAATGGAAAGAATACAGTTCAAACAGGCTGGGCCGGTTGTACCTGTAATATCCATAGGTAATTCATATGATTCATCCCTTGTCTGGAGATGGTGCCGTACAATAAAAGGTCACATGACTGTTATGTTAATAGACTGTTTCCATCACACAACGGTATAAAAATAATCTGTGTAATTATTGTGCCATTTTGTTGAGCGATGCATCATTATGTGTATATGTGTGTGTGTATATATATATATATATATATATATATATATATATATATATATATATATATATATAACTTTTTATATGTAACTGTGCTGCAGGGAAATGCCCCATGGAGGTTTCTGCTGATCTACTTCCATGGATTTAAGGATACTTTGAACACAGAGGAACCTGCTATCTGCTACAATGGAAATGTGACACCTAACCCTGACAGTGCTTCCAGCAGACTAGTGGAAAGCTAATTAGTTTAGAAGGACACTCCCTCCTGAAAGAGCAGCATAGAAAAGCTGCTCAGAAAAGAAAATGCGGCTTTTACAATATAGGACAATTGCATAAAAAATATATTTAAAGACTATATTGATTTTTGCTTTCTAAAAACATTTGTGGGACGCATCCCTCTTTGCCTGCGCACTTCGTCTGCGGCACTGACAGCTGCAGTTACAGGTGCCATCTGCCAGAGGGCGCTGTGAGTTTTCAGGCGCCATCAAGTTCCAGGGAAGGCAAAGATCTGTTCTCCCCTCCAACGTGGCGCAACTCGATGGCCCTGAATCGACAGCGCGGCTGTTGCTATGTTCCGTGCGGGTTCATGGCCCCCCCAGTGCCTCTGGCGTGCATCTCATAGCTCAGGGCCTCTTTTGTGGCGCACCTTATAAGCTGAAATTGGCAGCTCCATCTATTGGCCGGCGGCGGAACTGCAGCTGTCAGATTTTGCGATGGTGAAGAGGGAAAGGACACATTTGTGGTAATATTTTCAGCAAGACTGAATTCAAATGTTATTAATATCGAAGTAGCAAACCAACTTAATTAAAAATAGCTGCCCCCCCCCCAATAATTTTCTAATTGCATACCATAGTTTTTAAATTGTAGATGATATTTTTTACAATTTCTTAAAACATATTGCCCATTATCAAGTCAAGTTCTTCAAAAGTGCACAATATATATATTCGGCCTCCGCTTTCAGAACCTCTCTAACCCGTAAATTTGTATTAAAAGAGACTCTGAACTCACAAACACTCATTTTCCATATTCTTAAAGAGAAATACAAATGATTCTGAAATGCTGTAAAAAGAAGTATTCAGGTTTGACCATGTTATCATTTATACTGGATGTTTTAAGCCTTGTCAAATCCTTGGGCGCCTGGTCGACATGGCGACAAGATTTAGAACAAATTTGTCAAGCCCTGGTCTAGGTATGACATCACAAGGTCTGTACTTGGTAATGAATCCATAGAAATCAGTGGAGCTCCAGCACTAAGCAGCGAGACCTACTCCGTGTCTCCAGCCCTCTCTCAAGAACGATCAGTATGTCTCTTCCTGACAAGCATCTCTTAGGTTAGGGGTAGAAATTCAGTCCTAGAGAGCCACACACAGGCTAGGATTTGAGGATATGGGCTATCTCTTCTTCAGTCATCCTGATTGACTCACCCTCAAATCCAGGTATTCATGGCAGAGATACTGGAGTGAGTTGCCAGTACCTTCTCCAGTGGGCCACAGCATACTGCTCCTGGTATTCCAAGGTGGTCTCCCATTCAAGTACTGCTTAGGCCCAACCCTGCATGGTTTCAGGGTGGTGTGAACTCTTGGTTAAAATGACTACCAAACTTGCTTACCCCTGAGAGCTACATCAAACCAGAAGGGTCTAACTCAATTCCCACACAAGAACAAGCAACTTATTAGTAATATAGGTCTTGTGGGACTTCACTGTGTAAATGTGTTTGTGTTGTTTAGTCATGTCCGGCTCTCCGTGACCTCATGTACCGTAACCAACCGTGCTGATCCACTTGGTTTTCATGAGATACTGGAGTGGGTTGCTAGGTCCTTCTTCAGTGGGCCACACCTTAGTGGTCTCCCATCCAAATACTGACCAATCCGGGATGGCTTCAGGGTGGTTTGACCTCTTGTAATCGAACCAAGGTCGCGGCGGTGAAAGCATTGAATCCTAACCACTGGACCACTAGGGAACCCACTGCATATATAAAACTGCCCACATCTGTATAATAACTTGGCCAAAATCAATCAATTAATTAATTCTTAATAAGGATATGGAGAGCAGTTGTGTGAGTTCAGTGTCTCTTTAAATGAGAGATACATAAGGTAGATCAATATAAGGTAGTATATACATAAGGTAGTATATACATAAATAATGTATATACTAATAAATCCAGATTGTCACTTAAAGATAAGATTTCCATTAGTCTTTGTAAATTACCTTGTTAATATGAAAAGCTGTGACCCGATGTAAATGATTATACAGGGAATCCCCGATTAACGCCACCACTATGAGCTCTAATTCTCTATAGAGCACTTTCTCCCCTCTAATTACCCCGATACTGTGTTTTTTTGCAAGCCAAATCTCGTTTGGCCCTTTAAATCCCCACTGAAAGCTTGCAGATTCTCCAAAACGCCATAGCGTTAAAATGCCCTGTTTAGTGGTGTATCTTAGGGCAGGAACGCATGATGAGTGCTAAACTGGGTAATGCAGTATGTTTGGCTTTTATTTGAACCATAAAGAACACAACTACCACCGTGCAAAATAATTTACCCCCCACCGCTGTGGCAAGGTGGTCCTCCATTTACTAGCCCCATCGCTACAAATATAGGCAATCATATAAAAACAGCGTACATACATATAGGATACATGGGACACACATACTAGACTGGACATATAAATTGGACCCTTGTATGGGACAGCGGGACAAGGTGCATCAGGCCATCCCTTAATGTATCAGCTCCAAATTCAATCTTGGTATATACTCCCTTTTTAGATCTCCTCTAACCTGCAATATGCAGAATAATTGTTAATTGATATATTTAATTAATATTATCTAATGACCCTCTTGACTGACTCACCTTTCATCTAAGGAAACATTTTACCAGAGGACATGTCTTAATCTGTCTCCTCTATTTTTATTTGGTTCTGTTAGCACCCTCAGCAATTTCTAAGTGCTCCTCTGAAATAAAAATGTTTGTGACCCCCCTTTTCTATTATACATAGCCCTGTGTTGGGATGTACACTGAGTTATATATGTGTAGACCAGTGCCTCTTCAAGATGTGCCTGGTTAGTTACAGTCCATAGGGTCAGAAAGAGTCGGATATGACTGAACAACTAAACAACAACAAGACCAGTGTTTTTCCCAAACCACTTCTCAAGATCCACCCGACAGGCCATGATTGAGGTCACACACAGCCTTACTGAATACTAGTTGTCTCACCTTTGTTCACACAGTGTTTGACCTCAATCATGGCCTGTCGGTGGGTCTTGAGGATGGGTTTGGAAACCATTGGTGTAGACCAGGGGTTGTCACCCTTTTAATACCCATCACCTACTTTTGATGGTCGAATGTCCTTACCGCCCTCCCTTACCGCAGTAACCCTGTAATTTCTGGTTACATAAATCATATGACCCTGGCTATGTATCACCCTGTACTTACTAGATAGTGGTCAGGTTCTGACTGCTCCCACCAGCTCTCCAACCAGCCAAGTGTGGTGCTGCGGGTCTACGGCGTGTGACGTCACGCATCAGCGACACCAGCTAGCGATTACCCCATCGCCCACCATGAAAACTTGAATCCCCCACTAGCAGGCAGTAGGGACCAGGTTGACTACCACTGATGTAGACCATTCCATAATGGGAAAGTATCCAATGCACCATATTTGTAAAATACTGAATGAAACCAAACATTAGTTTCTACATCAATAGAAAGAAAACACTCCCGTGATCTCAGTACTCGGTCTGGAATTCATTTAGCAGATCCATTTAGTTTTACATTTCCTCCCTCCGTGGGCCTGTGTGCACTTCCATATAGGACCTTTGGGGAACTTGTTTGTTATTCACACATCCAATTTGGCTTTTGTTTCCAATAGAATATTAATGGAAAATGCTTACTGAGTTTATAAGTCTTGCACTTCTGGGCTGCATTTGCTGTTGGCTTAATCCTCAGAACCATTTATGCCGTTAGTTCTCAGACTGGGCTCTTATCTTCCTGCTCCTCCGTGGCCTTTTCTCAGGTTCCTGTGTTTCCGTCTTTATGTATTATGAGTAGTGGAGTGTTTAGTAGGTTGGACGTCTTTTAATGCACCATTATTGATTTTGCAGTTAAATATATTACTGTGTGAGGAATATAATCTTATTTACCAGCATTGTCAATAATCACACTGACCGGTATTTATGTGTTACCAGCCAGATTATATATAGGGTTAAGCAGCTACAATGTGGGGGATTTGCTAATCACTGCATGGCCTGAAATGTCCATCCCTTCCTGTATGATAGGTTAGTGAATCTAGTGCTGTATGCTGGGAAAATATTTATCACTAATATAGTTTCTAAAGCGGGTGTAACTCTCCAGAAACTATTTGTACGGATTTCCGTACATGCCGCCGTGCGCAAAGCACAGTGCCAGACGCGCATGTGCAAAGTGCACTGTGCAAAGGATGAGTGGGGCGGGATAGAGAGGGGGAAAGGGGGAAAGAGACACAGGGGAAAGGGGGAAAGCGATACAGGGGAGGGAGGAGGGAGAAAGAGACACAGGGGAAAGGGGCAAAGGGACAAAGAGGAGGGAGGAGGGGGGAAAGAGACACAGGGGAAAGGGGGAAAGAGACACAGGGGAGGGAGGAGGGGCAAAGAGACACAGGGGAAAGTGAGAATGAGGCAAAGGGGAAAGGGACAAGGGACACAGGAGGGGGGAAAGAGACACATGGGAAAGGGAGAATGAGGCAAAGGGGAGAGAGGAAGGGGGAAAGAGACACAGGGGAGGGAGGAGGGGGAAAGAGACACAGGGGAAAGGGGCAAAGGGACAAAGGGGAGGGAGGAGGGGGGAAAGAGACACAGGGGAAAGGGGGAAAGAGACACAGGGGAGGGAGGAGGGGGCAAAGAGACACAGGGGAAAGTGAGAATGAGGCAAAGGGGAAAGGGACAAGGGACACAGGAGGGGGAAAGAGACACATGGGAAAGGGAGAATGAGGCAAAGGGGAGAGAGGAAGGGGGAAAGAGACACAGGGGCGGAAGAGACAGGGAGAGGGGGGAAGAGACACAGACGAGGGAGAGGGAGGAGAAGAGACACAGACGAGGGAGAGGGAGGAGAAGAGACACAAGGGAAGGAGAGAGAAAGGGGGAGAGAGAGGGTGGGAAAGAGACACGGGAGGGAGGGGGAAGAGACATATGTAATATTATACCGTCATTTATGACGGGTAAACGACTAGTATATAAAATTGTTAAAGGTATATCTAAGTTTCCCTCTTTTCCCCTTTTTCTAATCTAACACCTGCTGCTTATATCAGACACTTATTACATGGAGTCATTCTATACACATACAGATTTATTTTATTTAAAAATAAAACTTGTTTTCCACACCCCCAGAGCTGCTTACATAGGCTCAGTGTACCTACCAATAGAAACACTGTATTCAAACTCTTTACTAACCTTCAAGCCAGCAGCAGCTCAGTGCAAAGATCTACAGATCAGTGTCTGACTCCTCCCACTTCCTTCTACAAGGGGACTACACATCCCATGATTCCTTCCTCCACAAACTGCCATCATTAAATGTTACAACATATTAAAATGTATAGCTGCCTATGATTGGCCAAAACAAATTATGAATTTTGTGCAAATTTTGGCAGGGCTTTTCAGGGGTGTCAACTCACAAAAGCTGCTGCTTGCAAACTTAAGACATTTAGCAAATATCAGGATGAGTTTGTAAATCTTTATTTTATAGATATTTTTTCATAAAAAAATAGTTTGCATACACTAAGGATTCTCCTCTGTCTTAGATATGATACGGCTTCAAGTATGTAGCAAACTAATAACATTAGCAGCCACATAACCCAGGAGCATAAAAGCCTCTTTTAGAATTTCTTTAATTTAATAAGTTTGCTTGTGTCATGAGTGTTTACATTTTGGATTGTTAATGTGCCTGTAGCCTAAGGGGAATGATTATCCTACTAGGACTTGGTCTTTTTTTTCGAGTGCTTAACTCTCATTCAAGTATTGCAATAGATTACCCACATAGGGCCTCATTCAATTGTGATTTGGCCAGTTGAATAGGGCTCTATATAAGCACATAACATATTTTTTTTAAAGAAGTTTTTAGTTAGTGAAAACCTTGCTTTTGGATAGATGTTTACTAATTAAAAACTTATTTAAAAAAAAATAATATGTTATGTGCTTATTTAGAGCCCTATTCAATTGGCCAAATTGCAATTGAATGAGGGCCTTACTGTTCACAACAAGGATCGCCCTGTGCTAGTGACTTTAAACTACTTACTTAGCATCTTGGCATTAAAGGGATATGGAAGGCTCCTTATTTTTAATATTAAAATAATCAACTTAGTATTTATTTGCATATCTTTACATCAGTTCATTAACAAGTAATTTACTCCCTGAAAACTTCCATATAGTCTCTACAAAGGTCTGCCCCCTGTAGATCAGGTACCTGTCTCTTTTCTGCATGCTGTTGAATGCTGCTGAGAGATAATCTGTGATTGGCTAGTACCAATAAGAGATGCTGGTATTAGACCTTTGTAGGCACTGTTTGGAAGTTTCTGTGAGCATAAACAGTTAATAAAATGATGTTTACATATGCAAATAAACACTTAGCAAAGTATTTTAATATTAACAAAAGGGAACCTTCCTTATCCCTTTCCAAGATTTCATGTAAGTTGTTCAGTCGTTTTTGACTGTCCATGACCTCAAGGACCGTAACACACAGGACATCTTTATTTCCATGGTCACGTTGATCCACTTGGTATTCATGGCAGACATACTGGAGTGGGTTGATAGTTCCTTCTCCAGTGGGCCACAGAATACAGCTCCTGTTATTTCCAGGTGATTTCCCATCCAAGTACTGGCCAGGCCCAACCCCTGCTTGCCATCAGGGTGATGTGACCTCTTTTGGTTCCCTGGCTGGAATTGAACCCAGGTCGCAGTGGTGAAGGCACCGAATCCTAACCACTGGACCACCATTGTTAGAATACAGATAAGTAAAGACATATATTTACCCGAATTCACACCGGAAGTTCCTGAATACCTGGTCTGGCCCCAGCTCTTGAGGATTGGCATTGGGCAGGTCTCCTATAGGATACGTCTTGGGTTCTTGCCCTATGTATTTATGTCTTGGTAGTGATTTATTCATCAGTACCTTACGTGATAACAGACCCAGCGTTTCCCTCTCACTCCAGGCATTTCCTGCTCCATTTTCTCTGTTTTTAGTCCGTTCATGATTTTAGAGGAAGCAGCGTCGGCCGAGCTGCATAACCATTCCACAGTAAGTACTATCCCAAAGAAACATGAAAATAGATCTGCACGGACCACTGTCTTCAAATGGATGCATTATTTTTGCAGACACTGAGTCCTCATTTACAATTCCAAGGGTGTCCTCACTCTCCTCTCTATTTGCTAAACCTTTAAGAACTGTAAAGAAAGACAGACACGTGCAGTTATGATGGGATGAGGTTAAAAAAATAAGTGTGTGTGTATAAAAAAACAAAGTCAGAGGTGCTCATCAGAGAACAAACTAACCTTAATAGGCCAGTTCTATGGACATGATAACCCACTCTGAGAGCAGCCCTTTTAGCCCCTTGTGCCCTTCACAGGGAGAAATATCCTGTAGTATATCAGTCTGGTCCCACTCACTAGAGTGATCCAGCCCCGAAATACCAAGCAATTTTACCTTGAACAGGAGAAACAGCAAACCCCAGATAAGTTTCGGCCTTTATGGGCCTCGACAGTGAGGTGTGTGTGTATATATATATATATATATATATATATATATATATATATATATATATATATATATATATGTATGTATGTATATAGTAAATAACATTTTCATTTGTGTTCACATTTGAATATCTAAAATAAGTTCTACATATACAAAAATATCTAAAAGTTAGGACCCAAACAGACTGTTTTCTAAGGAATTTCACGTTAAAGCTGTGTAATACAGTATGCATAAGCTTAAAGGAAGCCATGTTTGATAATTGATATTGCTCTTTTGCCCACCATATTATAAATCATTGTTGTGGAGAACTACCTACTCCTAAAGCCCGCAACACCGGCTGAGATCCCGCTCCATGCTGATGATAGCCAGTAAGCTTGAAACAGCTGTACATGGATTGGATACTCAGCTTGTGTTTATTCCAACCTTGGCTTTGCATTAAAGCTGTGTAATACAGCATGCATAAGCTTAAAGGAAGCCATGTTTGATAATGGCTACGGAATGAAGAGCGAGGCATTTGTGGCCATATTTGAGTGTCCCAGCTCAACTACCCAGAATGCAGTGTAATAACTGTTTTTCTCAGAATTCTGAGCTGGAAGCAGGTTTTTTAACTTGATTTAGACATTCAAATGTGAACACAGATGTACTTTTTATTTACTATATATATATATATATATATATATATATATATATATATATATAATTATTGTTGGTGAACATTGCATTAGAGGGGAATTTATCTCCCCCCGACCCCATTGTTCTGCATTTTAAAATATTAGAGAGGCAAGAGAGCAGAAACCTGGATTTTGTCTGCCTGTAAGGAAATATAGAACCTGTTCCCTTCAAACTTGAAATATAACCCTGAATGGGCCGACAACCCTGCAACCTGATTGGTTGCAGTAAAGTAACAGATATGGATCAGACTGTGGGCAGTCTGGGATACATGTAAACACCGGTTTTATTTGATTTGATTTCTCAGGGAAAATTACACGTTTTTCAAAAATTCAAAAAGTTTTTCATCATACGTTTAGGAGATGTGGTGCAATTTGTGCTGAATTAAGTGTCACTTTAATATTTGATATTATAAAAAAAAACTCTTTTAAATGCATGAAAAACATGTGCTCCGTATCCCTTTATACCACTTCACCTCTCTATATGTATCGTTCATATACAGGTATGTTTCTCATGATCTCCCTCACACCTTAAAAGGATACACAACTATCTCATACAAACCAGATCAAAGATTTCTTTAGAAGGATGGGTAAAAATAAACGGTGAGCCAAGACATGTCGCCGTGAGAGGTCGCCGTGAGACATGTCGCCATGAGAGGTCGCAGTGAGACATGTCGCCATGAGAGGTCGCAGTGAGACATGTCGCCATGAGAGGTCGCTGTGAGACATGTCGCCGTGAGAGGTCGCAGTGAGACATGTCGCCATGAGAGGTCGCTGTGAGACAGGTCGTCGTGAGACATGTCGCCATGAGAGGTCGCTGTGAGACATGTCGCCGTGAGACATGTCGCCGTGAGACATGTCGCCGTGAGAGGTCGCCGTGTGCTGATGGTGTTTGAAGTGAATGAGCAAGAGCTGTGTATGAGGTGCTCAGGACCAAGAGATAGCAGATGCGGACCAGCCGGAGGCAGCTAAATATAGAGCAATGTATACAGACATGAAATGTTACATGTCCCACATAGCTGTCCATGCATTTACTGTTTGTATACTGTGTATTAGTCTGTATTTACAAAACAAACAAGTTATAAAGGGCAGGTCTGGTGTCATTAGTTCTTTGCAAGTTTGACATTCTTTCTAATAAAAGGCTGAATAGTTAAATAACAGACCTATAACACGGTTAAAGGGACATTATATGTAATCTGCACCATCAAATAGAGGGTTAACAATTACGTAGAATAGTTGTTAAAAAGACTGCTACACAATGAAGAAAAAAAAACAAATCTATGTTTGAAAACTTTAACTTTGACCAAGCACATGGAATAGGTTATACAGCTGCTAATATTGTTAACTTGGTTCATACAAAGTGTATTTTTGCTTGGACTGCAGTGGCCCTTTAACTTGGATCAAAAGAAAACAAATGGTTAACCCTTTAAAAATCCGTCTGAGCAGAGCATGGAAAGCTGGCATTTCCTAAACAGGCTAGTTAGGAGTTAACTTTTCAGTGCAGTCCTGAGTGCAGGGAAAAACTGCCATCAATCACTGTCTTCACCATCCAGCTCGGCTGTCTGTTTTACTCATGCAACAGGCAGTAGGCAGGATATACTGTTTTAATATAAACAGACTTAAAACTTTAGATTTTTTTAGATGCTACTAGTGTAATTAAGAAAATAGATAATTTTAAAGGCATATGAAAGTGAGGAGGGTTATGAATGGATCCTGTAGAATGCATCCTAACCAATGTAGCAAAAAATGTTTGCATAGAAAAAATGCAAACATTTTTTGCAGAAAATAAAAAAATGTGCGAGGGTAATGTAGACACCCCCAGCAACTGAGATTTGCATATTGGATATCTAAATTTTAATGAGATATCCAACATTCAGCACATGCGCATGCTGATTGGCTAAAGGAAAGTGTCTGACATCATGTGACTTCCCACAGTAGGGCAGACTTCAGGTGCTAACTGAGCATGTCTGCACAATCCCCAGGCCAAAAAGAAACATTGTATAAGATATGCTAATTATCCCTGGGAATTTCTGGGAATGTCAACATTGAGAGAAAACTCTTTGCAAAAGCAAAAAATCAGCAAACTTCAGGCTAACGGTTTAACTGTTTACTTAGGAATTTTTTCATGCAAATTTTTATTTTCAGACACTATAAATTCTCCTCTATCGGATGCATTAATATCCCAGCTCACTTTAATATACCTTTAACATACAATCTTGTGCTCTTTCACACCATGAAGAGCACTTACAATGAGGTAACCGGCCCTTTAATTGAGCAACTATATGAAAAAGGAAGATACTTTCCGCCTGCTTTCCCACCAGCTTTCTTATTGTGTGGAGTACACACAGCGACTTCAGTGTCCCTTTAAACTTAAAAGTTCTGCAGCTTACTTATTGTTAGAACCAGGAGACGCTTTGCAGCAATAGGTGTGTCTTGAACTAAAAAAGTTTATCCAGTAATTTAAGGACATCAAAAGTATATGTCTTACATATTTATGTTTTTCGACTACATGGAAAAAATGACACTCCTCAGAAATGTGTCTTTAATTATATAGATATCCAAATCCATACACAGAGTGAGGTCAGCTCACATACGCAGCCTTCAATTGTGATCTTAAAATAAGCAGTTGGCTAACCTGACTTGAGCAATCACACAAATTATAAGGAATGGCGATGACAGATTTAGAACTGCTGAAGGAGGAGATCTACTAAATATTTTCCAGTGGCTTGGGGTAATTAGTGAAGCGTGGAATGCAGGTGAGAAAGACACATTAATGATGTTATTATTGGATGTACCCAGTAAAAGATTATGGCATAGACAATACAGCAATGTAGATAAAAACCTGAGGTGTTGATTGCTAAAGAAAGATGCACGCCATGAACAAAGCTAAAGGGTAATGCAACTGAGGACACCTGCGTGGTGCGTTCTGCGCAGGCGCATGCAGGCGGCACAATTGTTAATAAATTTGAGGAATTTTAGAAGTGAATCTTAGGGCCATATTCAATTGAGGTTTCGGGCGATCTGGTAGCCCGTAAGTGAGGTCGCAAGTTAATTTGCAATTCAATTGGCGTCTTTATGCGGGCTCCGAACGGCTTGCGAGTTATGGCCTTGAAAAAATGGCGATGGTTAAACTTGTAACTTACAGCTTCCCAAAGCTTTTGATTTTTCAAGACTTACGATCGTGAAAATTTCAAATGACTATTCAATTGCTCAATTTCCCCAAGCCCGCAAATGTTTTCACACCCGTAAATGGCAAAAGGAGAAAATCCAACGAGTGCTAGAGAGGACCCGCAAGGGGTTAAACAACTATTCGTAGCACTGTAAATGCAAATAAAAAATCACTACAGCACTGTAAATAACGGGGAAAGCGATGACAGACATTAGAATTAATTGCACAACAGTCTCAAGCCCGCAAATCGGCAGGTAATGAAATTATTTTTTAGGGTTCATTCGGGGTTAAATCGATCTCGGGTATCAATGAGTTAATACATATCAGGTCACCCATATGGACTAGAACAGTATTGGCATACATTTTCTTTCTTTCTTTATTTTGCGGGTTTGCGAGACTGATCGCATATTGGACTCCCGAACGTAATTGATTGACGCGTAACCTCCATGTTTTACTGCCGTAATAATAAAAGTCTCATTTTCTATTGGCTGATTCGAAATGGGAGGTTACGGGCTTGTTGAATTGATCATGTTCCCGCCCTGAACTGCTACGACCCAGCGCATGGTTTACGGTTTTGGCTTTGGGACAGTAACCTGCGGGCTTGAGCAATTGACTAGCATTGCGCAATCTGAAATGAATGGGAGCCTGCAACACACTTGCATACATTCAGCCATCTGCGATCGAGTTGCGGGCTTGGAATTGAATGTGGCCCCATAGATTCTTCTTCTGCTTTGTATGTGTGCATTTGGGAAGTTATGAGAGAAAGCACGTGCACAGAGAGAGAGCTTGTGTACAGAGAAAGAGAGAGCACACAGAGAGAGAGAGAGCATGCACACTTAAAGAAAGAGAGAGCACACAGAGCGAGAGGCAGAGGACAGAGAGAGAGAGCATGCACACTTAGAGAAAGAGAGAGACAGAGGACACATAGAGAGAGAGGACAGAGAGAGACAGCACAGAAGGTAACATATGATACCGTCATTTATGATGGGCAAGTTACTAGTATTCTTAAAAAATGGAGTTAGAGCTGCACCTTTTGAGTTATGGTCACATCACAAAAAAATCAACTTCATATATTAGTTAAATAGAAAAAAAACATTAATTTAAAAGGTAAAACCCATTAGCTTTGGAATTCTCCAAATGCTGATATACATGACCTCTGTGGTGCTATAAGTGATCATAAATAATACCATTTATATATATATATAATGTTTTTGTTCACTTGTGAAATGTAATTCATGTGCATATATGTGCTGTCATCCATTAATTAGATGCCTTAATGCCTAGCTTTTTAGGTACGTTTGTAATGTAATAATAATACGTTTGATAACACTACAGAGTCTTGTATATCAGCATTTAGATAATTCCAAAGCTAATGAGCTTAAAGGTTCACATTTTTAGTTATATACACATCACTAAATTTAAAAAATAACTTTTATTAATCAACTTAAGACAACTTAAATCAACATTTTTTGTTGATTAATAAAAGTTCTTTTTTTTTATTTAGTGATGTGTATATAACTAAAGATGTGTACCTATAAGCTAGTTTGTGGTATGGAGCTCTAACTTCATATTTCCAGAATATATTATTCATAAATAATAATTATACCTTATAAGGAGCAAAAATTATCCCTACCAAATTTTGCTTTAAGTAGGCAATAATATGTGTATAGTTCCCAAGAGCACGTGGTTTGAAACCGGAATGTGGTAGATCTAGGGTTAATATGTGCAATTAGCACATTACCATAAAGATGGTCGGTAGATACGTGGCACTTCTTACCCAAGAATGTGGTAGGGACCTATTGTCTATATTCAGAAATGCTTGGGATTCACACAAGACTATCCTGGCCATTTCTGAAACCTACTCCTTATGGGTCGATGAGACCACGGGGAGACTATGGAGAGATATTTTTAGGAAACCCATAATATTTTATCTTTTCTTCATCCAGTCATAGTGATGTGTGTGTTTGCCATCGTTTAGTCTATCCATGACCCCATGGACTGATCCACTTGGTATTCATGGCAGAGATACTGGGGTGGGTTGCCAGTTCCTCCTCCAGTGGGCCCACCCAGGGAATACCAGGTAGTGACCAGGCCCAACCCTCATTGGCTTCAGGGTAAGTGTGATCTCTTGGTTCCCTGACTGGAATTGAACCCAGGTCGCAGCGGTGAAAGCATCTAATCCTAACCACTGGACCACCAGGGATCCCTATCCCTATTATAGTTGTCAGTGTTGGGAACACTTACAAGGTTGGTCACACTTTGCTTCCCGCGCAAAGCAGCCGCGCAGCACTTAGGCTGTAATGAGTAAACCGAGGCTCGCCAGCGGCGCGGCACTCTTCAATCGCGTAACTCTAAAGACACACCAAAACAAAAAATTATACCACACTCACACACAGCACAGGGGGAGACACAGGAAGCCTGGGAGTGAGGTTGCAAACGAATTGCACCCATATTTCGTTTTCCGTCAGTCCAAAATCCCCTAAGCGAGGAAAAAAATGGCGGACGAAAAACGCAAAATTTCTGAAACGGGAAGAAAACGAGGCTCAGCAACGCCAGGCTCGCGAGACTTACAAAACACATGACGCCGAATACAGTTATTCTTACACGAACAACGACAGGCACTGGGGACTTGGAAAATACACCACATCGAACACACTAACACTTACAACAACAACGCCAGGCACGCGGGACTATGAAAATAAAACCGGCAGTCGCCACGCAGGCATTCAGCAGACACACAGAGGAGAAACACACAGGGAAGGGACAGGGGGGGAGATGCTGGAGAGACACATGGCGTTCCCAAGCACTAAACTTGCAGGTTAGCGAACCCTGCAATGAGCGGCCCGTACAGTAGGGAGAGGAAAGGCTTGCAATGAGCGCTGACGGTGATCAGTGCAAAGCAGGAAAGTTTAAGTACATGGGGGAGAGGCTCACAATGAGCACCAGACAATTTTAATCCCGTCATTTTTGACGGGCTAGTAGTGATTTAGTTGAATGCTATGCAATACTATATTCTACTAGACCATATAAATTGCTGTTTCCTGGACAATACTGCAAAATAAACACGTACACATTTATTTTCTGTAGATAAAAAGAAACCATCATGCTTCTGTGCAGACTTCTGTACATGGTGTATTGATGCAAGTTCTCAGAAACAAGAGATTTAAACTATCCAAATAGGAGCGTTTGCATGACATTTCTGCTGGCTGGAACCTGTGCTTATTTCCAAGAGAAAATAGAACAGACGTCAGATCATTCTGTGTAGTCATTGTAGCAAATCTGGGCCATTTAGTAGTAAGATCATCCAAGAAAGTGGCCATCTTTGTCACTGTCTCTACTAACAAAGGAATGTGGATGAATAATATAATGTTGCCGTAACAGAAGGCACAAATAGGACATCTACCTGAATCCATAGGATACCCTGATAATTGCCATATGTGCTGGTGGAGGAACCTGAGTACCGACAGGGGGACCTAAGTACCGACAGGGGGACCTGAATACCGACAGGGGGACCTGAATACCGACAGTGGGACCTGAGTACCGACAGTGGGACCTGAGTACCGACAGGGGGACCTGAGTACCGACAGGGGGACCTGATTACCGACAGGGGGACCTGAGTACCGACAGGGGGACCTGAGTACCGACAGGGGGACCTGAGTACCGACAGGGGGACCTGAGTACCGACAGGGGGACCTGAGTACCGACAGGGGGAACTGAGTACCGACAGGGGGAACTGAGTACCGACAGGGGGACCTGAGTACCGACAGGGGGACCTGAGTACCGACAGGGGGACCTGAGTACCGACAGAGGGACCTGAGTACCGACAGGGGGACCTGAATACCGACAGAGGGACCTGAGTACCGACAGGGTGACCTGAATACCGACAGAGGGACCTGAGTACCGACAGGGTGACCTGAATACCGACAGGGGGACCTGAATACCGACAGGGGGACCTGAGTACCGACAGGGGGACCTGAGTACCGACAGATGGACCTGAATAGCGACAGAGGGATCTGATTACCGACAGGGGGACCTGAATAGCGACAGAGGGACCTGAGTACCGACAGGGGGACCTGAGTATCGACAGAGGGACCTGAATACCGACAGGGGGACCTGGATACAGACAGAGGGACCAGGATACAGACAGAGGGACCTGAGTACCGACAGGTGGACCTGAGTACCGACAGGGGGACCTGAGTACCGACAGGGGGACCAGGATACAGACAGAGGGACCTGAATACCGACAGAGGGACCTGAGTACCGACAGATGGACCTGAATAGCGACAGAGGGACCTGAGTACCGACAGGGGGACCTGAGTACCGACAGGGGGACCTGAGTACCGACAGGGGGACCTGAGTACCGACAGATGGACCTGAATAGCGACAGAGGGACCTGAGTACCGACAGGGGGACCTGAGTACCGACAGGGGGACCTGGATACAGACAGGGGGACCTGGATACAGACAGAGGGACCTGAGTACCGACAGGGGGACCTGAATACCGACAGGGGGACCTGAGTACCGACAGGGGGAACTGAGTACCGACAGAGGGAACTGAGTACCGACAGAGGGACCTGAGTACCGACAGAGGGACCTGAGTACCGACAGAGGGACCTGAATACCGACAGAGGGACCTGAATAGCGACAGAGGGACCTGAGTACCGACAGGGGGACCTGAGTACCGACAGGGGGACCTGAGTACCGACAGGGGGACCTGAGTATCGACAGAGGGACCTGAATACCGACAGGGGGACCTGGATACAGACAGAGGGACCAGGATACAGACAGAGGGACCTGAATACCGACAGGGGGACCTGAGTACCGACAGGGGGACCTGAGTACCGACAGAGGGACGTGAGTACCGACAGAGGGACGTGAGTACCGACAGAGGGACGTGAGTACCGACAGAGGGACCTGAGTACCGACAGAGGGACCTGAATATGGACAGAGGGACCAGGATACAGACAGAGGGACCTGAGTACAGAGAGAGGGACCAGAGTACAGACAGAGGGACCTGAATACCGACAGATGGACCTGAATAGCGACAGAGGGACCTGAGTACCGACAGGGTGACCTGAGTACCGACAGGGGGACCTGAGTACCGACAGGGGGACCTGAGTATCGACAGAGGGACCTGAATACCGACAGGGGGACCTGGATACAGACAGAGGGACCAGGATACAGACAGAGGGACCTGAATACCGACAGGGGGACCTGAGTACCGACAGGGGGACCTGAGTACCGACAGGGGGACCTGAGTACCGACAGAGGGACCTGAGTACCGACAGAGGGACGTGAGTACCGACAGAGGGACGTGAGTACCGACAGAGGGACCTGAGTACCGACAGAGGGACGTGAGTACAGACAGAGGGACCTGAATATGGACAGAGGGACCAGGATACAGACAGAGGGAGCTGAGTACAGAGAGAGGGACCTGAGTACAGAGAGAGGGACGTAAGTACAGACAGAGGGACTTGAGTACAGACAGAGGGACGTGAGTACCGACAGAGGGACCTGAATACGGACAGAGGGACCAGGATACAGACAGAGGGACCAGGATACAGACAGAGGGACCAGGATACAGACAGAGGGGCCAGGATACAGACAGAGGGGCCAGGATACAGACAGAGGGGCCAGGATACAGACAGAGGGACCAGGATACAGACAGAGGGACCTGAGTACAGACAGCGGGACCAGGATACAGACAGCGGGACCAGGATACAGACAGAGGGACCTGAGTACAGACAGAGGGACCTGAGTACAGACAGAGGGACCTAAGTACAGACAATAACCTGACATGGTCCATCTTTTGCCATGTCTCCTGACAGAGGGACCTGAATACAGACAGTAAACTGTAAGCTAATAATAGACATTATTTACAGATTTACTCCGTGTTGAGTTGCTTGTGTGTGAATAATGGAAACTTATTTTTGAATATTTTTCTGCATACTTTCCATCATTTGAATTTTCCAGTGGTTGTGTCCCAAGGGCTGTCATATTTGGCTTTGACACTGGGTGTCCATAGACCTGCTTACAGTAGCCATAAGGAGTTGATAAAAGTGAATTAAGCAGTAATACTATCTTAATAGCCTATGCCCAGCAAACAACCATATGACCTTACTGAGACTACAGTGGTCCTTTCATAAAAAGTGTTGTGCTCATACATAAAGTTTTCATGGCAGATACTGGAATGAGTTGCCAGTTCCTTCTCCAGTGGATTGTTATTTGTCTGACCTCTCTGCTATGACCTGCCCTCATGGATGACCCTACATGATATAGCTTGCAGCCTCCATGAGGTACACAAGCCCCTGAGAAGGTAGTGATCCAGATGGGGTTCGTAGTATATAGTGATACCTTTTTTATTGGACAAACATATTCGTTGAAGTGACGAGCTTTTGAGAGTGACACTTCTCTTTTTGAAGTCAGAGGCAATTTGTTTTCTGTTGATCTAAATGACCATCTACATGTTTTTGACCTGTAGGCTCAGACGGCAGAGAGCCAGGAAGAGGTCCTGGAAACCAATTGGTAACCATGTTTTTCTGGTCCTCAGTCTTAATTGCGCGCCTCTTGTCTCAAGCCATCCAGATTCATGTTACTCTCGGCTCTGCATGACACGAGATGCCGAGGACCTGAATAATAGATGAAGTTTCCTAAGATTAGGTTACCCAGCCACTATTTAGCTGCCAATTTCATTTTAATATGTTACTACATTTCCACTGTCTTCTTGTTTTTTTTTCCATCTCCGTTCATTTTTAATTCCTAGCAAACTCTAACAGAGATATCTGAGAAAGGAACATGTAGGGAGAGCTTTATTTTTAATTTTACTTTCCATTAGGCAACAGAAATCTTTACACTTTGTTTTTCTGCATGTTTTATAGGAACCCTTCACAAAATCAAGATCTGGCCAGTATTTATTCAAGATATTGAGGTTTGGTCTATTCACATCTTAGCCCTTTTATTACTATTACCAATGACTTTTGTTCTTGTATCGTATTTTCTTGAGATTTATATTATTATTATCCTTTATTTATAATGCGCCAACATATTCCGCAGCGCAATACAGGGGTTAGGTACAAGTATAAACAATTACCCCCTGTTATTGAGCTTTCTATCAGATATACACTGTGCTTTCCCTAAAGCACCTCACAAGATTGGAGCTCGCAAACTTACATTCTAAAGGGTGTGGGTGAGGTACAGGAGAGTGAAGAGGCTAAAGATGATAGGCTTTTTTGAATAAATGTGTTTTTGAAGAGATTTTGAGAGATTTGAGGCAGGAAGATAGTCTGGTGGAGCGAGGTAAGGAGTTCCAAAGAATAGAGGCAGCACGAGAAAAGTCTTGAAGATGGGAGTACTTGAAGTCGGTACTCAGAAGAACTGCGCAAGGGGAAACCATTTGTGTAGCTGTGTAGTTCCGCATTTTGTAATGTGAATGTTATTTGTTGCAAGTTAGTGTTGTAAAATGGCGGCGATTGTGTATGTGTTAGGCGGGTGTGGAGCATTTTGCGTCCTCCCTAATAGTGTATTTTATACCTCGTACAGGATTTTGTAAAAGTCTTATGTGTCTGGCGTTTTTTTGCGTGTCTATTGGTCGTGTAGCCTGTGTAGGATATGTAGGCTGCGTGCGCAAGCGCAAAGCGTTTGTTTAGTTGTGTAATTCTGCATTTTGGATTGGTAATGTTATTAGTTGCAAGTTAGTGTTATTAAATGGCCGCGATTGTGTATGTGTTACGTGGTTGTGGAGCATGTAGCGTGCTTCCTAATAGTGTATTTTATACCCCGTATGGTCTTGTGTAGAAGTCTTATGTGTCTGGCGGGTTTTTGCGTTTTTTTTGCTGGTGTAGCCTTGTTTTCGCTTTTTTGGCCACCATTTTTTTTGTTGCTTTGTCGATTTTAGTGCGTGGATCTCTGCAAATTGTGGTTCAATTGTTGTGCAACCTGACTCCCAGACATCGTGGCTGTCCCCCGGTGCTGTGAGTGTTTTTTTTTTTATATATATATATATATATATTATTGTAAATTTTAGTGTTGTTATTGTTGTTTTTGTATGTGCGCGGTTCAGCCGTTAAGTTCGTATTTTGTATTTTTTCCTAAATGCCGCGGGTCGTATTTTTTTTTTCTCACGCTTTTCTTGTTGCAAGTGTTACTGGACGTAATTTTTAATGCTATTTTTTTCAAGCTGCTACAAGTCTCGCATTGTGAATTGTGTATTCGAGTTTTGTGTTGAACTGTAGTCCCCGCGGGTCGTAGGGATGAGGGCCTACGGTGCTCATCTCCACAAGCGCAGTGAGCGCCTTTGGCGCTCCCTGACAAAGATCGTAGGGATAAGCACCTAGCAACAACCCGTATTGCTCACAACTATATATGTGATATATATATATATATATATATTGTAGTTGTTTAGTCCTTCAGTTGTGTCCAACTCTCATATGGACCACAGCACCCAGTCACATCTTTCTGTTTGCCAAGGTTTTCTTGGCAAAGTGGATTGCCAGTTCCTTCTACCGTGGACCACAATTTGTCTGACCTCTATGACCTGCCAATTTTGGGTGACCCTACATGGTATAGCTCACAGCTTTATTGAGGTACATAAGCGCCTTCACATAATAAGGTAGTGATCCAGAAGGGTATATATATATATATATATATATATATATATATATATATATATATATATATATTTGTTCTTGTAACCCACCAGAATGCTCCCATATAAAAAAAAATCCTTTTCAGTGGGTAGCAGATAGACAGATTGACGATGTCTACAGCTTAAGTTAAAAAAACATATTAAACTCGCAGATCTGTCTGGAATTCACTTAAAAAGCAGGCTTTAAACATTCTTAAATATAAAAAAAAAACTTCCTGAAAATGCAGCTTTGCAGCACTGTCACCATCGTCATCTGAGAAATTCTTAATTGACCTTGATGCAGTGCCCTGATACACCTGTTTAAGGGAAGACATAACACAGCTGCAAATGCAGTTTGCAGAAAGTTATTTTTTTAGTAATTCTAGCCATTTTTAGCTATTACGTTACCTGCTCCTATACATGTAAATATGTTAGTTCCATGTCCTGATTCTACAGTGCCTTGCAAAAGTATTCACCCCCTTGACATTTTACCTATTTTGTTACATTCCAGCCTTAAGTTCAATGTTTTGTTAATCTAAATTTTATGTGGTGGATCAGAACACAATAGTCTAAGTTGGTGAAGTGAAATAAGAAAAATATATACATAAAATTATTTTTTAGAAAACAGAAAAGTGTCATGTGCGTATGTATTCACCCCCTTTGTTATGAAGCCCATAAAAAGCTCTGGTGCAACCAATTAGCTTCAGAAGTCACATAATTAGTGATTTAGTGATGGAAATGATGTCCTCCTGTGTGCAATCTAAGTGTCACATGATCTGTCATTACATATACACACCTTTTTTGAAAGGCCCAGAGGCTGCAACACCTAAGCAAGAGGCACCACTAACCAAACACTGCCATGAAGACCAAAGAACTCTCCAAACAAGTAAGGGACAATGTTGTTGAGAAGTAAAAGTCAGGGTTAGGTTATAAAAAAATATCCAAATATTTGATGATCACCCGGAGCAGCATCAAATCTATCATAACCAAATGGAAAGAACATGCAAACCTGCCAAGAGACTGCCACCCACCAAAACTGACGGACCGGGCAAGGAGGGCATTAATCAGAGAGGCAGCACAGAGACCTAAGGTAACCCAGGATGAGCTGCAGAGTTCCACAGCAGAGACTGGAGTATCTGTACAAAGGACGACAATAAGCTGTACGCTCCATAGAGTTGGGCTTTATGGCAGAGTGGCCAGAAGAAAACCATTACTTTCAGCAAAAAACAAAATGGCACGTTTTGAGTTTGTGAAAAGGCATGTGGGAGACTCCCAAAATATATGGAGGAAGGGGCTCTGGTCTGATGAGACTAAAATTGAACTTTTCGGCCATCAAAAAAAAACGCTATGTCTGGCGCAAACCCAACACATCACCCAAAGAACACCATCCCCACAGTGAAACATGGTGGTGGCAGCATCATGCTGTGGGGACTGGGAAACTGGCCAGAGTTGAGGAAAAGACGGATGGTGCTAAATACAGGGATATTCTTGAGCAAAACCTGTACCACTCTGTGCGTCATTTGAGGCTAGGACGGAGGTTCACCTTCCAGCAGGACAATGACCCCAAACACACTGCTAAAGCAACACTTGGGTGGTTTAAGGGGAAACATGTAAATGTGCTGGAATGGCCTAGTCATAGCCCAGACCTCTATCCAATAGAAAATCTGTGGTCAGACTTAAAGATTGCTGTTCACAAGTGCAAGACATCCAACTTGAAGGAGCTGGAGCAGTTTTGCAAGGAGGAATGGGCAAAAATCCCAGTGGTAAGATGTGGCAAGCTCATAGAGACTTATCCAAAGCGACTTGGAGCTGTGATTGCCGCAAAAGGTGGCTCTACAAAGTATTGACTTTAGGGGGGTGAATAGTTATGCACATTGACTTTTTGCTTCACAATAATAAAAATAAAAAAAACATCTTCAAAGTTGTGGGCATGTTCTGTAAATTAAATGATGCAAATCCTCAAACAATCCATGTTAATTCTAGGTTGTGAGGCAACAAAACACAAAAATGCCAAGGGGGGTGAATACTTTTGCAAGGCACTGTATCTGTACTGCTCCGGGATAGTAGTGGCGCCCGATCCTTTTTGTGCATTATTTGTTGCGCGTCGCACTCTGTGCTGGAACCCACAGCTCTAATTGCTCATTATACTTTGAAGACGTTTATATTCAGTTTTTTTTTAACAACATATTTTGATAAACATCAATACCCAAAAAACAGGTAATAAAAGTAAGTGGCGGCAGGATTGTAACAACATTTAGACTGATGAGGCCTGTCAGATGCAGCTCAGTCCGGATCCTGTCTTGTTGGCTATACAGATAGGTTCTAGTACAGTGGTATACTCAGTGCTGTACATACTGCTTGTATCAGTGTCTACTGTACCACGCGTTGCATGAGAGCTGCACAAGGAATGTGAGGAATCTTCCACAGTGGGCTAGATCTCATGGCTGTGGATATATTTGTTAGCAACTTTACTTATGAGCAAGGTTCATTATATAGACAATCCTCCACCACCCCAAGAGGAAGATGATTTCATTTTGTTGTTGTTTTTTAGTGGTTCGGTCATGTCTAACTCTCTGTGACCATATGGATCGCAGCATGCCAGGTATATCTGTCAGTCACTGCCCCCCTGAACTCTATCAAGTTCATGTTCATTGCTTCAGTGTCCTCATCTATCCATCTCCACCTCTGTTATTCCCTTTTTCTTGTGCCTTCAATCTTTCCTAGCATCAGAGTCTTCTCTGGGGAAACCTGTCTTCTCATGATATGGCCAAAATATCAGAACTTCAGCCTCATGATCATAACTTCCAGTGAACAGTTTGTCTTGATTTCTTGTATTACTTATTTATCGGATCCAAGGGACTCTAAGCCATTTTAACCAGCACTGCAATTCAAAGGCATCAATTCTCTGGCGCTCAGACTTCTTTATGGTCGAGCTCTCACATCCGTAAGTTACAACTTGGTATATCATGGTCCTAATAGTGCTGACCTTTGTTGATATTGTAATATCTTTATTTCTTAATAGCTTGTCCAAGCTTGCCATAGCTTTTCTCCCCAGAAATGTCTTTTAATTTCACTGTCCAGCCCCTTCATTAGATCTGGTGCTACTTGTACTCGCCCTCTGCTCTTCCTGAGTTCTTCTGGTGCTATATCATTATGTCTCTGGTTGTGCCTGTCTATAAAGTTGTCTTAGCAAAGATACTGGAGGCGGTTGCTGGTTCCTTCTCCAGTGGACCCCGATTTGTCTTACCTCTCTGCTATGACCTGCCCATGTTGGGTGGCCCTACATGGTATACCTCACAGCTTCACTAAAGTACACAACTCCCTTCACTATAACAAGGTAGCGATCCAGAAGAGCATTAATAACTGTCTTTACATTGTAGTAGCAGTTTTTCTCTACAGTAAATCATTTTTTAAATATTTAGAAATTATTTTGAGGCTCCTGTATGCTAATGTGCGCTTCAGTATGCTAGTGTGCAGCTCAGAGTGCTTGATAAGGGAGAAGGAGGGTCCAACCGCCAGATAACATTGAGGGCCTTTATTTTGACCACTACTGAGAGACAAGCAGATTGTAGGCCTAATTAGTACATGAAATCAGTAAATTAATATAAGTATGCAGCCCATTTACATATAAATGCAGCAACAACAACAACATAGAATTTCCCAGAATTGATTCACTTTAGAATAAAATGGATAACACAGCATATAGACAGTTATCTTCAATAATAGCCTAAAAAACACCAACTTTGGTATATGGGCCACTATAATGGTCCAGCTTTATAGGGCCACTATTTGGCTCATACAATAGGGGAGAGAGAGGTAGGTCTGGTGGAAACCACAATGCTAGTTTCAAAAGTAAGTTTTACATTTGCTCGGCCGCAAGTAAATAACAACATGAAGCCCTATTGCATATATATATTTGCAAAGTTCAGAGTAGGTTCTAAAACATTATAACATTATTATTTTTTATTTGCACAAGAATGGCTGAAAGGATAACTTGCAACCCTTCTGCGAACTAATTTTGTTACGTCTTCTCTCAGGACTTCCATATCCCTATAAATGTTACCAAAACTGAATAACTAAGGTGGCCTTTTAAATATGTTTTTTCCCATAATACCTTTGTGTTGCCAAGGCTCCATCTTTGCAGCATTGCACACATGCACTTTGTTTGCACTTTTTGTGTTAAATCAGAGCAGATTTCTACCAAAAGTTCAGCAACGAAAAAAAGCCCTATTAAGTTAGCACTTACTTTCATTTATATTTGGATCTTATTAAACAACTTGAAGCCTTTTGATGAGAGGCTTATTATGACTATGGGGAACACATGTTTTATATTTCATTTCATACCATATTTACTAAAGATCGTATAAACTGAAAAATTCCTTGATCTATAATACAAAAAGTTGCTTATTAAAATAAGTTATAATGGATTTAAAAACAAGTAATTATTTTACTATGAAGCATTTCCATCATTTGAGTGAGTACTGTAAAAAGGTTCTATTAAAGGGACAGTTTTCTGGATTTCACTATGTATCATATATATATATATATAATTGTGGCACTACGGGCCTTGGTAACGCTTAGGAATGTTGCGCTGCGAGGCCCTCGGTTGCGGCCCTGCAATGAGCGCCTTATTGCTTGGCCCGTAGGACTTAGCCTGCAATGAAGCAACGAAGGCATGTAGACTGGCCGAACCATGCAACTTGAAAGACCACCAAGGTCTTAAGCCGAAGGTGCTCAAGCGCAAGGCCTATAAAGTACACAGGGGGAGAGGCTTGCAATTAGTGCCAAAGGTGCTCATTGCAAAGCAGGAAAGTTGAAGTACACAGGGGAGATGCTCGCAATGAGCGCCGAAAGTGCTCAGAGGGACAAAAGCCTCACATTGTGTGGCAAACAGCATTGACAGGCTTACAATTTTAGTCCCGTCATTTTTGACAGGCAATTCCCTAGTATAATACATCTATCTATTTATTGTGCTAAGAAGTGCTTATATGCTCTGCTTTACTGCCTAAAATCAGCCTCTGCAGCTTATCAAGACTGTACGTCTGGCTGTGCAGTGCCTTATACTAACCAATCAGTGACCATATCTCAGCCTGTTTGCTCCTGATTGGCCAGTATGAGACCCTGCACAGTCAGTACTACAGAGTCTGTGCCTACCCAAGCAGGTACTATTTGTTTTTACTTCCTTAGATAAGGCATAAAGAAAATTTAGGACAGCCTACTGGGCAGATCCCTTTTCAAACCCTGGACACCTAAAGGAGTGGAGAGAAGCAGATCTCCCGGAATAGACTGTTGATGAGGGTGTAAGATAACTGTGTTTTCTGTAGTGTGTTGACAGTCACAGTCCCTTACCTTTCTGCTACACTCATCCCACTCTTTTCACTACTTGCAGAGCATTGCAGCCGATCACTTCTCCCCTGGGGAGAATATAGAGGAAATATAATTAACACCAAACCTCCCTCCTTCTCCCCTTCCCACTTAATGGCCAACGTGTTCGAAAGTGTGGCATATTTTGCTGTTTTATTGTCTTTTCCATCTTCTGTATTTGATGGAATATTTTACTTGTCTTGTATGATGTTTATGGACTCCTTGGGAAAACATTGATTGGTTTACCATATCAATCTCTTGCCAATGTTCCTGTCTCTTTATATGTTACACGTCCTGTGCCTTGTTGCTCTGATCTACATCAATATTTCTCAAAAGTTTTCAAATTTGCAATCACTTCCTAGTTGAAATGTATCCAAGGCTCATGTTGCACCCTGGGAGTTCATCTGAGGTCCTTCTAGGTGTAGCCTCTGTCTGTATAACGTCTTTGTATTCTCCTAGACACCTGTCTTTGTGCGGCCGCAGACTGATCGTTCCCTGCCTGGCTTGTAGTTGTTCTTTTTGTTATACCAGGCTCCAGTCGCTTCTAATTGTACGGTGGCTTTACAAAGGAGAAAATAATTATCTTTAGTTTTTCGTTTTTGTTTTTTTTCAATAGTAACCAGAGGCAAAATTCTCAAACATCATAATAGAAAATGTATCATACGGAGGAACGTGTTTGTGCACATGATTGGGCTGCATTTCGGACAATTATGTGGTGTATTAATTTATTAGCATTGACAAAACCTCCAATGTTGTGGCGGTTACACAATAAACACTCAGGGACACAATAAAGTTCCCAGCTGAGAGAAATATTGTTGTTCAGTCGTGTCCGACTCTATGTCACTCTATGGACCGCAGCACGTCTGAGCTCCTCCCGCATGGTCATGTTCATTGCTTCAATTACCTCATCTATCATCTCCACCCCCGTCGTCCCCTACTTCGTGTGCCTTCAATCTTTCCCAGCATCAGAGTCTTCGAGTGTTAGGTTTAGGGTTAAGCTAGTGGCAGATTATACTCTTTACATAGTAAAATAGTGGTGTGTAACTGCTTTACTATGTAACACTTATCATCTGCCACTAGCCTAACCCTAACCCCGAACCCTAACCCTATGAACAAATGAATGAAAGTCTCGGCGAGCCATAGTTGCGCCACCTACTAGCAGCTGGCCGCCACTTCTGGCAGGAGATAACCGGAAAGGTCCTATATTATTCATATGTGTTTATTGTATTTCTGTAAAAATTAGGCCAATTATTGTTTGATTTGAAATATACGTTTTGTGTGCAGTTAAAATAAATTGGCAGTAGAATTTTTTTTCTGCCAGCATAATTATTAGATGCTACATGTATTTAAATTACAATCTCAATTTTGCCATGTTTAAGCACATTTAGTACCATATAAAAAAAGAATGTTTGATGGAATATAGGATGAAAAATGAAATACTGTATATTTATTACATATTAAAAATGTATGGGACACAAAAAATAAGAAAGAATGGTTTGGAAAATTTAGAAGAAATGTCCAGTGTATGGATAATGTCAAACTTAAATAAATAATGAGTTTCTAGTCATTCATGCAATAATACAAACAATGAGCACCCATTAAAGAGGCAAACTTTGTAATGCAACAAAGCAAGCAAAATTGGTAGTTTTCTAGGTGCCTACCACCAAAATTCCATGAATGTATAATAAAGCAAGTATGGGAAATCTTTAATAAAGCTTAATAAACAATGCTGCTAGTTAAAAAAAACATAAATGGATGTCCCTTTGATATCAGTAATCTAATGCAGCCAATAAAGTTGCGTGCAAAATGTAACTTTTTTGCCTTTGATCACTGGAAGCAATGATGATGAGCGTCTGAAGAAGCTGCTAATTCGCAGCGAAACAGTCCATCAGGCTTGTTGCACTGTCCCTTGCACCTGTTTACCTATCTTTATGGATTTGCGGTTACAACGAGGTTCCCTAACAGGCAACCCCACTGAAATTAATTTGTTTATATAATTATTGTCTATATAGGGGTTGTTACAGCCTGTTGCTGCCAGTATTCATTTATGTACAAGATAGGTCTATCCAAATTATGGATTATATATTTGTAATGTTCTATTTCCATTGATATTGCTATTTGGGACTAGCTCTTTTTGTTTATGGTTTTAATTGTTTTTAATTTTACATATATTTGAATGATCCAGTGATTAAAGGCACTATATGAGGATCATTATCCCTGTGGCCTCTTTATTATATCAGTACAGCCTTTGTGCCTTGTTTGATGATGGCAAGCAGTGTTGGTTAGATTATTATTTTTCCTTTGGGGATTCATCTCTACATATTTATGGGTATATCTTTAGCCAGATTAATATTCATTTCTGTGTTCCAACATTTTGCGCACACCTTTAGTGGCTACATTAGATTACTGATATCAAAGGGACATCCATTTATGTTTTTTAACTAGCGGCGTTGTTTATTAAGCTTTAATAATGATTTCCTAGATTTGTTTTATTATACACATTCCACTTTATAATGACCCTCATTCATATAGATTAATAGATCAGTCTTAGCTCATATAATATGTTGTATTTAACACAAATCACTTGCAGGAAAAATAAACATTTAACAATACACAATCCATTATATGTATTTAAGACTAGCAAATAATACCCGGTTGTACTCATAAATACTTCTCCACATTATCTATACATCTATTATCAATTATTTCCTTTCATGAATTTGCTTTTGGTGAAATAAACAAGTTTAAAAGCATGTGAGCATATTTAATGGAGTCAGGGGCCACATATGAGGTCCTTCAAGTGAAATAGGTCACAGAGTGGAAGAAAAAGTGCCATGACCTAGGATCACCAGGTTCAAGCAAATATATTTAATAAAAAGTGTCAGTTTTGCTTTGCTGTACTGCGGGTGACTGTGACTTTTCTCACAGTTCTGTAAGTGTTCATCAAAAAATTCCAGGCTATATAAACATGTAGAGTGGAAAAACAATCATTTCTGAGTACAGAAGATTGAGACACTATCAAAGCAGAGAAAATATGACATCACCAAGAAAAGCATGCGCTGAAACATAGAAACATTAATGCATCATATTTAAAGGTTATTTTTACTTTAAATATAGATCATATTGGATGTAAATTTTCATCTCATTGGAGGTTTTTATCTAAAAATCAAATCTTTAGAGAATCTACCTTAAAGCAAAACCTCCATGATGTTCGGTCCTACTGTGTACAGAGTTTTTTTGCTGCCAAAAGGCCATGGGCATATCCAGCATGTAAGGTTCTGGGCATATCCAGCATGTAAGGTTCCGGGCATATCCAGCATGTAAGGTTCCGGGCATATCCAGCGTGCAGGTTCCATGTATATCCAGCATGTAAGGTTCTGGGCATATCCAGCATGTAAGGTTCCGGGCATATCCAGCATGTAAGGTTCCGGGCATATCCAGCATGTAAGGTTCCGGGCATATCCAGCGTGCAGGTTCTGGGTATATCCAGCATGTAAGGTTCTGGGCATATCCAGCGTGCAGGTTCCGGGTATATCCAGCATGTAAGTTTCCGGGCATATCCAGCATGTAAGGTTCCGTGCATATCCAGCATGTAAGGTTCCGTGCATATCCAGCATGTAAGGTTCCGAGCATATCCAGCGTGTAGGTTACGGGTATATCCAGCATGTAAGGTTACGGGTATATCCAGCATGTAAGGTTCCGGGCATATCCAGCGTGCAGGTTCCGGGTATATCCAGCGTGCAGGTTCCGGGTATATCCAGCATGTAAGGTTCCGGGTATATCCAGCATGTAAGGTTCCGGGTATATCCAGCATGTAAGGTTCCAGGCATATCCAGCATGTAAGGTTCCATGCATATCCAGCATGTAAGGTTCCAAGCATATCCAGCGTGCAGGTTCCGGGTATATCCAGCATGTAAGGTTCCGGGCATATCCACCGTGCAGGTTCCGGGTATATCCAGCGCGCAGGTTCCGGGTATATCCAGCGCGCAGGTTCTAGGCATATCCAGCGCGCAGGTTCCATGTATATCCAGCGCGCAGGTTCCAGGCATATCCAGCGCGCAGGTTCCATGTATATCCAGCGCGCAGGTTCCAGGCATACCCAACGCGCAGGTTCCAGGCATATCCCGCACGCAGGTTCCATGTATATCCAGCGCGCAGGTTCCAGGCATATCCAGCGCGCAGGTTCCATGTATATCCAGCGCGCAGGTTCCAGGCATACCCAACGCGCAGGTTCCAGGCATATCCAGCACGCAGGTTCTGGTGAATCCTAATGAGTAGTTATACTGCTACATTGCTGTGTTAGCCATTTGAATGGGAGTTATCATTTCTTGTAATAACTGGATTTTAGATACAAGTGTGTAAAGGGTTTTTTATATATTTCCATTGGATTATAAGCATATTCAGCATGCCAGTATTTTAGATACAGACACACCAATACCATTATTACATTATATCATAGATAAATCACGCAGCTCCCTACAAAACCCATCAGGATATTGGGACCTCCTGTACACACTAAGTTCTCATTTAGATCTGGCAGAGGAGTAGTGCTAAATGCTGCTTTGTGGTGTGTACATATAAAACTATATATAGAGAAGGGTCAAATGGCAGTTTAATAGGGCACAGCAATGATTACATCTATGCGGTGAAGTGGAGTTGTCTGTTCTTAAAAACCTATAATTACATGTAATATTTTATCTGAAAAAATAATACACACGGTTATACATTATCAAATACCTACTTTCTGATGCAAAAAAAATATTTCCATGTCCTTTTAATTTTAGTAAATTCTGCTAGTGCATGAAGGCTGCCATTGACAGTAATACTTCTTGTTTAAGGCATGAGGGGGTGGTGCAAACAAGACAAGCTGCCTTCTACTGGGTATTTGCAGGGGAATGTGTCATATGCTATAAGCTTATCTGATTTGACCAATTAGCAAACCAAGCCCCTTATTCCCTCCCACCCAAACTCTAGAATAGACAATAAAACAAACAAGTAGTGTCTGCTAAAGTAATCATTTTACCTCAAAATGCTTTTATATTCTTGGCTTACTAAGCTGCTAATATTGGGCCATATTAAATTCCAGCATCGTAAATCCAACGTGTAGCACATACGGGCTGCGTGCTTTAAATTTGGCTGTTTTACGTTGCTGCGAACTACGAGTGAGAGGCGCTATTTCGTAAACCTGTTCTCAAACGCAAACAACTAAGCAATTCCGTAGTTACGGGTTCAGATGGAGTCAATGGAAAAAGAGATCGTTAGTCACTGAAAAAGGGGACGGTATATTTCCAAGTCCTATGTGCTTCAATTACAGTTTGGGATCGGACCCACAGGCCAGAAATGATGCAATATTAATAAAGCAATAAATACCGTATGATATTCTATTACATGCGAGTTACAGTATGTGACATAACACATTGATTGCGGGGATCGATGTAACACAGAATATAAACATGAAATAAAGTATTTTTCGGGGCCGATGTGTGCGCTTGAGAATGTTGTGCTATTCATTTTAAGACCTTACATCACTTTCCCTTCTAATAAATGTACAGTAGTGAGTTTTTATTTGCATTACAAGTGCTACGTCTTGGACTTTACCCCCCTTGCGGGTGCTCTCGAGCCCACGTTGGCCTTTGGGCTCCATCTGCATTTTGCGTGCTTGCTTACAGGGCTCATTTACGGGGCTCATTTAATAGCCATAACCCGTACATTTGGAGTTATGGGCTATGTTTTAGAACATAGCCCCAATTTAATAGGGTGGATTGTTAGTATGTTACATAGAATATGTGGCACACTCCATACAGGGACAATATGCCTTTGAAAAAAAAAAAAACTTTCATACAGTGTTTCTTTAATGTGTCAATTTGTGGCATAAATTAGCTACCCCCCATGTCATCATGCAGTAAGACCTCTTACTCTACATTAATCAAGCAATCTGCATATAATAGCATATTAAACAATGTCTAAGTTATGGTGTGTGTATTTTTTATGCTGGTTAAACATATTTTTATGATGACAGAATCCATTAAATCAATCTGAAGCAACTTAACAATATATACTCAAAATTTTCTATATTTAGTCAATATTCAAATCTATTTAAATAAAAGTCAACATCTGTTACAGGTATTTTACACACCCAATAATCCAGGACACATCGACCCAACCTCACATTGAGCATAACCAAAAACACCCAGTAAATTGTGGATTAAGTACAATATGAAACTGGATTCCACTGCTAATGGATGTTATCCATAATAAAACATATAATATAAAATACACGAACAAATGCCATTCCTCCTGAAAGGTCAACTAAGGTGTTGCACCTCAGGGTGGGGCAGGTCCTTTACAGTCTGCCCTCTTAACAAATAGAAACTTCACTTGTAATATTGATATATTGTGTTACATGTAACACAGGTTCATATAATCGACAGGACGTGTGTTCTTGGAATAGTTGAGTCCTTTTTGTTCATTCAGTGTAGTGATTTGTTGTGATAACATAGGTTGTTTCGGGTTGGTACCATGTTACACGTTTTTGGTGTGGTTGGTCATGTTTTCTCAGAACAGGTGGTTTATTACATGGTCAACTGGTTCTTGGTTTGGTTAGTGTGTATTTATGTATATAAACATTTTATCAAGGGGTGCGAGTATATTGAGCAAAATCCAGGGCCACTTTGATCACGCCTACTACCATCCATTTTCCATAGCTATAGAGAACTATCTGCCTCATAAATTGGCTATGTCTGCTCTTGTATCCCATACCAGCAATGTAAAGCAGGAGAACCTTAAGATAGCTGCTCTTCCAATTGTTTTTATGAAGGCCCACTTTAGGCCCACCCACTCGCAAAGCCCTCCCACAGGACAATTATGGATCCTGGACCGCCTGAAGGGCAACCAGTTGGATATCCCTGGCCTACATCATCTCTTTTTCAGCTGAGATTATGAACATGCCATAGAAAAGCATAAATCCTTGGCATGGAACAAAGCTAAATAAGAAGAGCATTGGATTAAACCAAAAAATAAAATGTGTACAGTAGATTGATAAAAGAATAGTTTTGGTGGGGATTTAAATGTAATGGTTTTCCTATAATGCACCAATAATAAAGTAAGAAATGAGAGTAGATAATGGGTGGCAAAGAAACAGAGACTGAAGAAATTGTTCTGTTAGGTAATATAGATTGGTATTATTGTTTTGAGTTAAAAATGTTATATTTACTCATAAAGGAACATGTTCTTCTTCCAAGAGTACAATGGTGGCCACAGTTAAAGCATCTGAGGGCAGTATATGATCCCTGGGTATACAACACCCTAACATTTTATAGTGCTTACTGATTAAAGATAAACTTTCTTGCTTGTTATATTATACTAGTCATTTACCCATCATAAATGATGGTATAATATTACATGTTTCCCACCCTCTCCCTTCCTTGTGCCTCTTTCCCCCCACTCTCCCTCCCCTGTGTCTTTTTCCCCCCACTCTCCCTCCCCTGTGTCTCTTTCCCCCCTCTCCTTCCCCTGTGTCTCTTTCCCCCTTCTCCCTCCTCTGTGTCTCTTCCCCCCATCTCCCTTCCCTGTGTCTCTTCCCCCCTCCCTTCCCTGTGTCTCCTTTCCTTCCCCCTCTTCATTGTCTCTTCCTCCACTGTGTCTCTTCCCCCTCTTCCTCCCCTGTGTCTTTCCCTCCCCCTCCTCCCTCCCCTGTGTCTCTTTTCCCCTTACCCTTGTGTCTCTTTTCCCCTTACTCCCTCCCCTGTGTCCCTTTCCCCATCTATCTCTTTCCCTGTGTCTCATTCCCCCTTTCACCCTCTCTCTCTCTCTTCCCCCTCTCTCTCTCTCTTCAACCCCACCCTTCCCGCACTGCGGCATGTACGTAAATCTGGAGCGTTACGCACGCTTTACAAACTATATTAGTGATGGTATGTAGGATTGACAAATCTCTACTAAACTTAAGAGACACTCAGACTACCTTTCCTAGAGGCCAGGGAATGGTGTGTATACATAAATATATGTTGAAATACTAGAAAAGGTTTGAGACATAAGATAAAATATAGGGGTTGTGGCATCTTTATGCTGAAGACTTGCCAACCCCTGACTCAGAGAAAAGAGTGGCTAATTTTCAAGTTTGCTAAGCCGTATCCAGTGGTTTTTAGCTTTTTTGATCTGGAGACATCTGGTTACCTTCTAATGCTCCTAGGGGCTGCTTATGTTGAACATGGCGACGCATTATAATTTCTTCAAGTTTTGTACAAATTTGAATAGAGTCCTTTTTAATTGCAGGCAAGTTCTTCAAGAATCTGTCTATGACTATGACTAGTGAAACTAGTTTATTTTTGGTACTATTACCTCCATGTAGCTACAAGTTGGTTTTAAGCACCCAGGAAATTGGTTTATTTTTTATACCTAGGACTAATTGTAGTGGTATATTCAAAGTGTTAGGCTCTCCTGGCCCTGAGGTCTCAGGGACTGGCACCTGTCCTAGGACCAGCTATAGAGAACCACTGAACTTTAAACCCTTAAATGGCAACCTACTTAATTTGAACGGCTTCATCTGCGGGCCCCAGAGAAGATTGGAAAACCAGTGTGCGAGAGTGGGGGATAGTATTATAGATATTTAGGGAAAGTGTTTTTTGTGGTAAGAAAGAGCAATATTCTACTTTAGGAGTGAGAAGATGGACTGCGTGCTCTTAAAGAGATACACGCTCTCCCACGTCAGAGAAGAGTCTGGAGACCTCATGGGAAACATTTGAGGCTTTGTGACACACCCTAATGTTTTATTAAATAAGTGACAGCTAAATTCCAGACCAGAAGATTAGGATTTTGCTAATTGTATAAACCCAGAGAGCAGGTTGCTCAATTATAGTAAACAAGAAAACTGAAATGGATAATTAAATTCAATGGAAGAATATTGCATAAATAGCTGCCCTAGTTTTATGAACAAAATATGTAACATGTCCAAAAATAATATTATTCTGATGTCCGTATATATTATATAACCTGATATTTCTATTTGCTTATTAAGCGTAAATTATATATGATGACAAGTTAATGAGCTCTTCCATGTAATGTATTATAATAATTTGTGGAAATATTCTGCGTGACTCACAACAATGGAAAATTGGTTTTAAATGTATTATTAAATGGACACTACCAGCAATATTCCACAAATATGTGTGTGCGTGAATAAAAATTAACCTGATGTCTAGTTAGATTTCCAGTTTCCATAGGCGTTACTCTGTCTTTTGTTTGTCTCTTCTTCCTTACTCGGATGGCACTGTCCAGGCTATCTAAGCAGTGTCTCTAAAGGCCCTATTAAATCTGTCAAATCGCAGTTCCAGAAGCTCGTAAAGTTGCCTGCAAAAAGTTACGGCTGTTAAATTGGCCTCTTTTAGCTATCTGTAGGCGGGTTACAGCGGAAAATCCCTATGGGCTGTCTAAATCTGAACCCCAACCCAGCCAAGCATTAGCGAAATCTTTCTTACCGTAATTGTTACAATCACAAATCACTATTAAATTGCTGCAAGTCCTCAAACGCAACTATTTTCACACCTGTAAATGGCAAATGTAGCCAAATATCGTATGGGTACTAGAGAGGACCCACCAGGGGGTTAAACTCCTGTCCATAGCACTGTAAAAGCAAATATAAACACACTACTGTATTTTTTTATGTCTAATTTCCGTGTTATATAGAAGGAATGCGGGTCCGATCGCAACTCGGACTTCAAAACCATAAGTGATTGAAATCTAACCTCCATGTTTTAGTGACGTAATGATGACGGTCTCTTTTACTATTGTCTCCATCTAAACCCGTAACCATGGGTTGAATAATTTATCATGTTCACGCCCGGAAATGCCACATGCCGAAGCATGGTTTACAGATTTCGTTTCTGGCTAAAACCTTGCGGGCCTTTGCTCAGTAACTCCGGAAAATTTCAAGCCGACATACGGGCTATACTACGGCCACTGCAGGCTTGGAATTTAATAGGGCCCTGTGTCTGGCATCACAGGTGGCCACCTTGGTTATTTGTCCTTAAGTCTGGCTCTGAAACCTCCTATAGTATTGTAGCATTGTGTAGTGTTTAGTCCATATGGTACAGCGCAGACTCACTAGGTTGAGTGCCAAAAATGGTGCGCAGCCTAGATCTTTCCATACAGCATCTCTATGTTGAATGGACCAAAAGGAAGGAATTTGGTATGATTTAGGAAGACTTTCACGTACCATAGTGAAGAAGAACTCAGAGTAAGGACAAGGCACTGTTTGTTTATCCTGAGTCCCAAAAAATGCCACTCAATATATTTAACCTTTTGGTTGTATTCATAGACTGGTGAATTAAGGGGCAGTCGAGTAATAGATAGAAGAGTGTTTGAGTTGCATTAGAGATTTGTGGTGGGATATAGAAGTGTTGTGGTGGGATATAGAAGTGTTGTGGCGGGATATAGAAGTGTTGTGGCGGGATATAGAAGTGTTGTGGTGGGATATAGAAGTGCTATGCCAGTCATAACAGTAACATGGAGGCTGCATGTGGTCCCATGGCCATGTGTGCCCCACCAATGATGAAGAGACAAGGATACACATGGAGGCACATATATGCAGTATTTTATCATCAGTATAATTATTAGCTATTCCTACAGTGCAACAGGTCCAATTTTAATATTTTAGAAGAATGGACCAAGGTACAAATTGTCTTCTATAGATAATCACAAGCAATTATTGTCTTATCCACGTTTTATCCATTTCCTGAAATTAATAGTATACCCTGAGTGAGGATATGCTGAGTAATTATAGTGATCACAGGCTTGTTTATGGGGGATGCTCATTTCCTCAATGCAGAGGATATATGATCTTTGGCTCCCCTCCCATAGGACAATACCCATACATACATACATATGTTGCTTGTGTTATCATTCTCCTGGGTGTGATATCCTATAATTCTGCATTAACACTACATCTTGTGGTCACTTTATGTTACACAGGGGCCTCTACTATTCCCGGATGCAGGTGTTTGTACACACTATGTTTGTGAGTTATATTTCAGTCATTGTATTTAGACTCATGGTAATAATTTCCTTAATTTTAATGGAAACTGACAGTAGTAAGTGCTTAATTATGAAGTTTAGGATTCAGATCAACTCCCATCTTCAAATCTCTTTTTTGTTGTTGACAGAAGCAGAGCAGAAATTCACCTCGAACTGAGTAGATATTTAATCACCCCCATGCTTTTTCTATTAGATTATAATTATGTTATTGTGGAATCTATCTGCAGTTAAAAAGTAGTATTTTCAATACTTGATGAAAATTTAGAGTGTTACACCCAGTTAAAATATTTAGGGTCTTAAAGGGGGTCACCAAGTAATAGTCCTTTGTTAGATCAAAATGGTTGAAAACCTCTTGTCTAGACCACTTCGACTCCAGTTGTTGAAGGCCCATATCATATCATATTTACAGGGTATCTTGCTTGGCTTAAACATTGTGATTTACTTACCTGTGCTGACACAGAGATACCAAGAAAACATGACGTAATCCTAGTCTAGACAATGTTTTTGGTGGTTTTGCAGGCTAGGCCAAATTTCCCTAAAGGTGTTACGTGGAAGAGCAGCAAATCAAAGGGAGGCCTACAAAAAGTGTTATCCCCTTTTGCTCTTGATAATTTTATCTAGCTCCATAAAATCGGTAAGTACCATAGTACCATTTTTGTTACATCCTTTAACTATTCTCCTTGTTTCCTACCATTCATGTCTCTCCACCAGTCATATCTTTCCTTCTATACTGTTCCCCTACTCCAATGGTCGTCAGCCTTTTGATACCTATATCCCACTTTTGATGGTAAAATTCACTTACCGGAGGGGGAGGTATTTAGGGGGGTTGAGGAGGGAGGTTGAAGATGAGGAGGGAGGTTGAAGATGAGGAGGGGGGTTGAGGATGAGGAGGGGGGTTGAGGATGAGGAGGGGGGTTGAGGATGAGGAGGGGGGTTGAGGATGAGGAGGGAGGTTTAGGAGGGGGGTTGAGGAGGGAGGATGAGGAGGGGGTTGAGGATGAGGAGGGGGTTGAGGATGAGGAGGGAGGTTGAGGATGAGGATGGAGGATGAGGAGGGAGGTTTAGGAGGGGGGTTGAGGAGGGAGGATGAGGAGGGGGTTGAGGATGAGGAGGGAGGATGAGGAGGGAGGTTGAGGATGAGGAGGGAGGATGAGGAGGGAGGTTGAGGTTGAGGAGGGGGTTAAGGAGGAGCAGCGATTTCTGAGTAAACTTTTGTAAAAACATATAATATCCAAGTTTCTTTGTTAAAACAGTTGCTTTTACTGTCATTTTATATTATTTACCTTATAAGTGTTAAAAGTATTAATATAAAAGAGTTCTGAGCTACCCTTATTTTG